>JAUEKT010297352.1:0-11175 GCA_031762655.1 Doris verrucosa | reverse complement strand
TACTACTGCTGCTGCTGCTGCTGCTGCTGTTGCTGTTATATTTTTTTCTTGAGCATAAAAATAACTCCAATTGTGTCATAGGACTCAGGTATCTGGCTATTGAAAACAGTGCTAACTTTGTCTACGAAATCCAATTGCGTCTAGTAGTCGAAAGCTTTATTCAATGTGTCCTGCATTGCTGTTGACTGAGAAAATAAAAAGCCTCTATGAAGTGTCTCAACACTGAAGCAAAATCTACTAATCAAATATGTGCCCAGCAAGAAGACTAAAAGCCATCAGAGAGGGTTTCCGGAAAGATGCCTCAGTGATGAGGACAAAGCTATGAGGATGTTTACACTTTGGATAAGTGTGACTGAGATCATATCAAATGCTCCTTTTGTTGTTTTTTTCTCATCACTTTACTTTTTGTACCCATTTGTGTTCAAAAGGGAAAACAGATGACATTCAATTTGTGCCACCATTCATACATTTCTTTTAAGTCACTGTTTCCTTTTAGCTCTTATTTTCGCAGTATTGGAACAGTGTTTTGTTTAATGAAAAGCATTTTTGATCGCCTTTGAAGTATTTTCTCTTAAATAGTTTGAAAGGTTTTAAGCAAAGATAATACAGACTTTATATTTTGCGTACCTACAAGGAAGGATAATATATACAATATACAATGTAGATTGTATTAATGTAACATAAGCTGTGTTTGTCTTTATAATTGACTACAGTAGAATTCATTTGAACCAAAATTTCTTGGGAAACGCTGCTTTTCATTGTTTCAATCGGTGTAAACATAAAAAATATGTATCGTCCCTGCCTCACTACTCTTCTCTCTCCTCATCAGAGCCCTGGAATGCTTGTTGTGCTGTCTTACTTCGATAGGCCAATGCCCTCATGCCCTAATTATTATAAATTCATATCCTATCTGGCTTACCACAGCCTTCATCCCCGCCCATGCAATAGCCTGCTCCATATGCACCCTTATTTTATTGCACACCACTTTTAAACCAAAATACATGTATGTTTAAACCAAAATAGACCAGAAATTGCCTTGAATTTCAGTTTAAGCATATTCTACTGTATTTCATTTCTATTAATTATAATGTAAATTACCTCTGGTGTCTTTCATAAGTCATGATGCATTCATAACCATACATGCCATGAAAAAATGTGTATCAGTATATTTTGTAATGTAATGTGTGTGTGTGTGTTTGTGTGTGTTCGTGTTTGGAAGAACTGATTACATATAATACAAGGCATCAATGCTGAATAAATTTTAATTCTTTTGTTGAATTATTAACCCTTCTAAAATAATTCGTCTGTTTTGTTTTTAAAATAATCTGCATTGCTGTTAAATTTCACTTGTTGAATTATTAACACTTTTAAAAATTTGCCTGTTTTGTTTTTAAAATATTCTACATTGCTGTTTCTTTTCACTTATAAGTTATTAACGCTTCTAAAATAATTTGCCTGTTTTGTTTTTAAAATATTTTTTCTTGTTATAGGCTACTTGTTATGATTGGACTTGAGGTTGTCACAATATAAAATCAATATATCCTTATGGATGATAACGGTTTATCTTATCTTATCCAAAGCAATCTTTGTGTATTATTTTATGATATATTCCTGCATTTTCTTTTCAATTTCATTGCTGATAGTGTTATTTTTCTGGTTGCTGTAATTGATTTCAAATAAAAACACTTACCAAAAAAAAATCTTGATTCATTCATGCAAACTTTATCTTAGATATTGTCACTAAATCTCACAATGATGCAAACCACACCTATAAATGTGGACGATAAATCAACACAAGAGACTAAAATGAGCTTTAAAAACGTTTATTTTTCTACTGATTTCATTGTCATAAGATGGGTTAGTGTAAGAAATGAGAAGAAGAACACTTCACAGTCAGCAAAGTAGGAATTAACCCACATGACAAATGCAAAAATAAATGTGTCATTTGTAATATATATACAAAACTTGTTTTCTTTTCCTACCTTCTTCTAGATAGTAGTCAGCAGCTGTTTGAAAGCACAAAAATAATTTGTTTCTTTAAGTCACCTGCTTACTGTGAGTAAGAGAGTGATCTTTATATACAATTAAAACAAAGTGAGCATCTAGGCGGATAAAACAAAATACATATGCGACAGTGTGAGAAAAACAAATTTCAACATCGTTTTATCATGAAATCTTTTCTTCGACGAAATCAAGAATGAGTTTATATATCCCATTGAAAACATTTCAAACATGAAGAGATCACTTTTAATACTTTTGAAATCCGAACAACAGAACCATTGCAAAGTCTGGATGTCTTTATTAGGCTGCAACCATCTGAGTTTGCGGCTGCATGCACTGCTCTTCTTCTAACATGAGCCGTTGTTGCGCTTCGTAAAATTCACGTCTGGCTTGCGCCTCCTGAATGATGTTCTGCATGTGCTCTCCAAAGGGGTTGATGTTGATAATTTTGTCTGAGAATTCCTCTGGGTCGATGAATGGCGCATCTGGCACCTTCGCCGCTGGCTTTCCGTAGGGAGGCTTCTCCGCAAAGAATTTCCTCCTTGGGATTTGTAACTCCTGCTCTGTGATCTGGTTTAGGAGTGTAGTAAAAGATCGAGTATTAAATGCATGCATAGAAAATCATAGATATAAAAATAAGAAAGCGCTGATTTTGATTGTGAGAACTCATTAGATTATTCCATTTTTTAAATCTTTGAGGAAGGCATACAGTGTGAATGTCCTCTACAAGAATGACGCATGACTATCATCATAATTTATTTTCAAGCATGAAAACATTTTGGAATTAAGTAAATCCAAAAACTAAAAGACAAAATATGGATGAATTTGATCAAATGAAAAGTATCAATAATTCACCAATGCTGCATTGCAAAAAAAAAAAGCTGTAAAACCAACTAACAATAAATGTGCTTAAAAATCATGCGGTTATCACAAAATAGACTTCATAGAAAGTCGCAAACCTTTGGGTCATAGCCCAAGTTGGCCCATGCTGCAAAGTTGATGTCGCTTTTTGTGTTGGTTCCCCACATGCGCCGTCTGTTGTGTGAATTTTAAAAAAGTCAAATAATCATTTGCGAATAAGTAAACACATTGACAACCCTGTCCACATAAGAATTAAAAGGTCACAATTAGGTTGTCATATTGTTCATTCTAATTCTAATCATTATCATCATTACCACCATCATCATTACCATCATCATCATCATCATCTGCTGATTTCACTCGTGAGTGAAATGCAGGAGGGCTCCTCATTTTACCCTGACATGAGTTTTTGTCTACACTTTGGTCTGTCCATGTCCCTCCTCTCTTTCTAAGTCAAAATATTAAGCTTACTAAAACACTTCACATAAAAAATATGTACAACTACAGCAGGTATGCTAGTACTTCAGATCGAATTGAGTGGTTAAACTTGAAGTAAGTTGAAGAAGAAGAAAAAGTGATGCAACTCATTGTTCTCTAGATATAATAACTATATATTTGAAATTTTTGAAAGAAAATAAGGAAAACAGGAAATAAGACTATCCTCTAATATGTTTTGCGGGGAAAGGGGAAAATTGAAGCAAAGGTTTTTGAGCACAATATTAAAAGTCGATCACCAAGTCACTTTGTGACTTCAGTAGAGATAGCTAAAAGCAAAATGATGTAACATTACTCGAATGGTTATAAAATATATCGCAAATTCCTTAAAAGTACGATTGAATCATTCATCATCATAGCTGTCCATGAAGAATGGTGGACTGATTATCAAAGTCCAAAACCATTTCAAGACATTGATGGTTTAATTTTAGTTCATGTTACATTTCTTTTTTTTTTATTTAATCATTTGACCATAAGATAAAGTTTATTTTCACAATATTTCAGGCTGAATGAAGGTTCAATTGAAACATTCCATAAGAATTACCAACTACATTGTATGAATAGGCCTGCTAATGATGTGTATCACTATGTATGGTATATTAATGGTTGTTGTTCATATCTAACATACATTATAAATAACAGAAAATCTCTAAAACCGTAAACGCCTGGGGAAAAAAAAAAAACCTTAACAAGTTTTTCTCATAATATCCCTTTATTGAGAAGCAAGAAAAATTGATATTATATATATATATATTAATTGCAGAATGGCTGGATAAAAAAGTTTTACTGTGAAACATAACATTTATAAATGCATTCGAATATATTCATTCAAAGAGAGAAACATGCATGCAAAAAAGAAAATTTGAATCCCTTAAATTCAGAAAGATTACAGTTCATGCAAAACGTCGTACATCTCACTAAAAGGCATGTATTCTTGAGTTTTTCCTTCTTTCTGAAAGCTGAAATTCAAATTTATAGCTGCAACCTCACAAAATGGCTTAACATATATTATATCTATCAGTTTTTGAGATATTGCAGCAAAACTGAAAGGGCGAATGAAACAAAGTTACCATTTTAAAATCTTAAAAACACACTCCTGAAAAAAATGAAATTTGGCTATATGCACCTATTGTGAGATGGATGACGATCATTTTACACCAGACGCAGCTCAATTGAATTTTTTTTGGAATTAAATTGTAATTTTATTTTGCTAAGACTGCTAACTTCAACTTTCATTGAACTTTAATGTATATTCCTGTTTCCTTTCAAAATACTTGAATTATCATGAGTTCTGAGCGATCTTCTTGATCTTCTGCGATCTTTAAAATCAAGCAAAGTCATACATAACCTGAGTGAAAATAACTTTGCAATTTTGTGAAAGAAATAAATCAGATGAAAAAGTGATTGCTTTATCACTGTGATTGAAAAGAAGATTTCAGTTCTTTGTGAAAATATACAAATTCTAAACTAAGATCATCTGTAGAACAAGCAATAGAATTGAAATGAAATAAAACAGCAAGTAACAGAAACGTTATCAAAACATTATTGAGAAGAGATATCAAAAGGCTCATCAATTGTAAGAGGTGCAGAGCTTAAAGGAATCTTGTTAAATTAAAGATTTATTCCCCAAGGTGAAAGCTTCATTATAACTCTAAGAGAATCAATCCTAACGGGAGCTATGGTATCACATTATGATGTCCACTTATGAAGATACAATAGAAAATGGGGAAAAGACCTGTAGGTCAGTTTAAAACTTTTTAAAAATCAATTCAATAGAAATAATAAATACCACACTTGTATTAACAATTATTACTAGATGAATTAAGTCTCTAAAATCTATTCTTTTAAATCAGAGAGTGGAATCACTGGAGAAAGTGAAAAGCAGAATAACGATTTTCACAGGAGTAGATTTTTAGCACCGAGACTTTCCATCAGACATTATTACCGGTAATATCAGTTAGAAGTAGTAAAATCTTTTAGCTCCATGAGACAAGTGCAAACAGGATTGCTTCAATCACATTATATGGTGTACGCCTACTACTTTGAATATGAAAAGATCAGATAACTTATTAAAGGAAGATACTTGACCCCTGTGTTATGTATACACCATCAATTGAATTATGGCTGGTTAAATAAGAGATGTGTGTTACACTATTTAATTATGCATTAGACTCGTTGATTTCTTGTGCATGTATTACTAAAACCTTGCAATAGAAACACATGGCCATCGACGTAACGTTAGTCCATTTAGCAATGATTATTTTTTTCTATTTGAACTGATAAAAATTGGTTTACGCAAAATTGTCTACACTCTTATTCTCTGCCTTAAAAATAATATTTCAACCTCCTAAAAACTATGTTCTTCCACTATAGGTACTGAAATTGCTGTCTTTATAATCAAAGATTGCTAAACTAAATCAAAAGTGGTTTCTTGAAGCATCTGAGGTGTAGAGAGAGAACGTCTCAAGGACGATAACGAAACCAACTGAATAGTGACTCTGGTGGACATTGGAAATGAAAGAGGAGTGCACTCAAAAAGGATCTAAACTCTCTAATGTCAGATAGCCTTTAAAGTCAACTCAAGAGTTATCATGAGATATTCCACACCTGGGACAGAAATTCCCAGAGGGGGTCACTATCTGGGAGTGAGAAGGAAATCTATTGCAGATTATTGAGAAGATCCAGTTTTGTGCAATTGATAAAGGCTTGAAGACTTTTGATATACTTTCTCTCCACATTAATAATTACTGTAATAATTAATTTTCTGTTACAATTTCATTCTTCTTACATTTCGCAAAGATTTGTCACAAAAATAAAAGAATATATTATATGTATGAACAGAACACAAAAATGAACAACGTAATGCAGGGTTCACTTACATTTTATTGCTAAGGAAGAGAAGAAGAGGCAATCCTATTTTTGAAATACTAATCATATAAGGAAACACGTTCCTACGAAGAGTGAAACTGCAATAATGTTCAGCTCTCAGTAGTCTCACTCTCCACTTCCGCTCCTACTCAAGGGCAAACAAAACTTTGGCTATTGGGAGACAATTCAAACATCTATTTGTCTTTGAAGAAAGAAAGTAAGAAAATGTAGAATATCAGAAAAAAAAGCTTTTCATTGGTTGGAAACAATTTCTTACTGTGCTTCAAGGTCTCCTATTGTATTGATGGCTGAGTGCAAGAACCAGATATCTGCATTTTTGCAGTTTTGAGACGAATGAAGTTGAAATTTTTTTGAGTCTTCTTTCAGTCCTTGAATACAGTTTGAGAAAAGTATAATATCTCCAAAAGGAGAAGAGCTACAGACTTGAAATTTACACTGATGATGGAATAGGTCAATAGGACATAGAATATGTCTCATATGCAGATATCTGATTTTTGTAGTTATCCGGTTCTTGCACTCAGCCAACGATTTACTCATTGAGTCTAAATAAAAGGCAAAAGAAGGAAGCGGCCATGACGAAAACCTTATTTTATGTCACGTGAATGTCTTCAAGTAAACTTTGATAAAAGAAATAGCATTTGGATTTATTTTTTTTTTAAAGAAAAAGAAAAACCAGTCTTTCTGAATGATGGTGTGTACCTCCCTGGAATGCTCTTATTGTAAATATCAAAAGAAGAAGAAGTTACACTTTTATATGAAACTTACAACCAAACTGTAATCATACTAATTATGCTTTTGAATGGCATTTCTCTTCCATGACTGACAACAGCAAACAAATGCAGAGAAAAATTTGCATCTTTTTTGGTATAAATAAATACACTTTTCCACAAACAATATTGTCTAAATGACCAGTTGCTCATTTATATCTGAGTCGAGTGACACACCATTTTATTTTAGTTATCATGCTAAAGGAAACAGTCATAGCAATGTGGTTGGTACCTCTCAGTAAACTATCTTGTGCTTTTTCTACACAGTCATAATGCCTTAATCAAAGAGACTAGGGCATGGAAAAACATTTTGCCTCAAAGTAGACAATCCTTAAAAATTAAAAGCACTTTCTGTCTTTAAAATAACTCTAGCTTTAGTATTTGGCATGAGAGTATTCAATGAAACAAGAATATTTTTCTATCAACAACTGCAAAGTATTCTTTCAAAAGTTGAAAAATGAACCCATTTTAATTTTCTTTCAAGTTCTTATGGCAATACAGATTTGTTCAATTTTAAACTCCAAATGAAAAGTTAACTGTAAAAAAAGATTTCAAATCATAATTGGAAAAAAGGGAAAGAAATTAAATCTACTGATTTAATGGGGTTTTTTCTCTCACAGGCCTTAGGTGAATTCCTCAGTGTGGCTCTAGAAATTGTAGAAAACAGCAATACATAAAAATATATACATGTAGTACAATTTTTCAACACCAACATACAAGAAAGAAGTTTGTTTATCATGTGATATATCACATTCATAGTGAGAAAAAGTAGAGATACTGGCTGCTAAAAATAGAAAAAAAGTAACTGTATGTGAACAACTCATGCGATGAAAAGTTCTTTCGTCCATTTCATTCATTACCTTCGACTTCACATGGCAGGTCTCCCTTAATCTTGGTTGGTAGATAAGCTTTCTTAATAAATACAAAGAATGAAGTAAAACAGAGGGCAAACATCAACAGAGCTTATTCTTATGAGAAAGGAGGACTTTTCCATATCTATTGCCAGCTGGGTTATCTTTTGTTCTTCCATCTGTTTTTCATGATTGTGTCTCACTCAGAAAATCAAAGAGTGGACTGCCCATGCATCAGTTATCATCGGCCATGAATGACCATGAAAGATGGATGAAGACCTGATCTATGTCTTCTATCATGTCCCTCCCACACCTTTTCGGACTTGGGACTATTCTTTTCTTTATTATATCTGCGAACAATCTACCGGTATTTATAATTTTTGTTTTCGTGGACGTTGTCTTCAATTGTTCTTGACAATTAATAGAGTTTTTTTCTTGTTTTTTTATACAGTGTCATCAATTTCACAGTCAATTTGTTTATGATAGGTTTTGTAAGTATTGTTGAATTCAACTTTCCTCACTCTCATCAGTTTATTGCTTTATGCTTCCACAATGCTTTGTCACGGTTATTCATCTCCTCTGTCCTCTCAAAACATTTTTCCTCACTTCCATTACATCTTTTAAAAATCATTTATTTGCAAACAGTCTATGCAAGGTTTGATGTGACATTTATTTCCAAAAAATAATATTGTGTGACAATGAAGACAAAAATGGATCAACAGTTTGAGATTTTATCACCCCTTTTAATGGTGCAGTAATAAAAAAAAAAGAGAACTAATGATTAGCTGGATCCTAGCTACTTATATAATAAAAGAATACATTGACTGAATAACATTAATAAACTATGCATCTAAATAATGAAAATAATTATGACTAGAATATGAGACATAGGTAAAAGGAACAGAATTAAATGATGAAAATTTAGTTAGTACATTTTTATTAGAAAATACCGATATTGAAAAATGGGTACCAAGAATTAGTCATATAATCATATAGAGTCATCATCAGTGAGATGGTAACCAGTACATGAATGCACAATGAGCCAGGACATATTTTATACGGAAATATTTCACAACATCTTGCAAATTGTTATTTAAAATGATAGCCTAGAACAAGACTTTCATACTTGAGTATAAAGAAAGAGGTTAGAATTGTGATATATACACTTTGTGTTAGTCTTGCATCAGGCATGTATGTGTGGTACATCTGGTCTTCATACATTTTTTCATGCTTCAGTGGATTTTATTCAGACACCAGTATGTTTCATAGATTCAGTGTGACCTTGATAACATGAAAAGCAGCAGACAGAGGGAGCCTTTATTTTGGCGATATATTTTGTGCACAATTTCTTCTGTAGACCTTGTGATCAGACATTAACCCTTAGAGCCCTAGCATTCTGACTGAGCTTCCGGTGATTATACTGCCTGGTGCAACAGAAACACCATTAAATATTCTGCTCCCAAAGAATTTTACAATCCTTTAGCTGCGCATGGCAGCATTTCATTATGACTGAGCTCCTGAGCCTGACCCTGAGTCAGGAGCCCACGCTTCATGAAGTAGATATGGGGAACTTACTATTTCGGGAGATACATTAAAATTTCATTTGGATTGGTTGAGCTTGTCACCTTTACACGATCCTGGCCCATTATTTTGCGCACATTCCTATCCACCCCTTTAAAAGGGGCTATAGGGGCCTATACACTAGAATTCAAGGTCTCAACCACTAAAGCGGAGCCATGGTTTGTAGTAGGTATCTCAAGACATCCACCACTTAAGGGTGCCAACAGACAGACTGTCGATTTGTCTACTAGGCTTCAGCCGACAGAGTTTCCCCATAAGAAGTCAAAGAACACTTAGCACTCAGTGCTCAAAGTTGAGGGCAACCGACAACATTCCATAAGAATGGAAAATGCCAAGAGTGAATATCACTCACCCCAGCAGGTGAAACCTGCCACAAATTGGGAAGGCAACAGTGATTTTTTGATTACCAAAACATGACTGGATGTGGTCTTAGAGTTAGAGAAAATCTGATTGCGGGTTTCGATTCAGTACATTAGCAAACTCACCAAATAACCAGAATTTTGAAATTAACTAATTATATTTTATCTAGTTCAAGACTTTGTTTTGAGACATGCTAAAACTCGGTCTAGGCTGAAGCATTCTTTATGCGGCCTATGGCAGCCGAAATACGCTGTCATTTTGCACTTCCCGCCAAAGCCTTAGGAAACAAACATTCTTTCTGTCGTCACCCTTAGAAATGTAGCCGGCTCAAAGGGTCAAATGTCAATTATAAACAAGTATGCTTCAAATGCCTTAAAGTGCACCTTTTTGTTACCTTGTTCAAAAATCCAAACCTGATAGGACGTGATTTGTGAGATATCTGTAGTTTTACAATGGATAACCGATTAGCATAACAAGCCAAAGATCGAACGACGGAAGGAAATCATGGAATGAAGATAAGACAATTAGGAGAGGGCCAAGGTCATTATTCTTGATTTTGGATACTGAAACAAAACTATTAAATTCAACTACCGATAAGTTAAATTAAGGGTTATACTTTTAAAACTCACAAATTATGGTTCACCAGAGACCAGAAAACGGAGCATGGAAGTGCATTTGAGGACAAACGCTTTTTAAAAAATATAAATTTAACAAGCAACTGTTTTGTTATGAATTTGATATTAGTTTGATTTCATTTCAAGAAACGAAGGAGCAGGACAGGCAAAGAACAAGTTTGATACATATGGTATAATAATGTTTTCTACTCTTGACATATATAAATAAAAAATCTCAATAGGTCACTGATAAAGAAATTATTACCTGCTCTTTTCTCGTGGTGTGCTCTGTATGTTATGAAGTGGCATCTCTAGCCATTTACAGCTGCTTATACCATGACGACCCAGGGGAACTAGTGGTAATGGAGGAAGTCGCACCTGAAGATGATTTATTCATACAAAATTATTACAACCCAAAAGACATAGAATGCATCTAATATCTGTTTATTTTCCACCCAATGGTGTGCACAACTGTCATTTTGAACAATTTGATTCATGTAATGGCTTTTTATTTGATTAAGCAATTTTCATTGTTTGCATACTGTGGTTTTTGCACTTTCTAAAAATGCCCCCGCCAATAGTATGGTAGAAACAAGACTTACCGGTTTGGCGCAGCCTACGTCTACTCCTCTGCCCGCCTAGAAACTAGATCTAGAGATAGATCGTTTTACCTCACCGAGCCTGCACTCCGCCGTATCCAAGGAAAACAGGTTGGGGCCCCTTCCACGCTCCACGAGGAAAACAATTGTAAAGCAC
>JAUEKT010297241.1:0-11181 GCA_031762655.1 Doris verrucosa | reverse complement strand
CGCCCCCCCCCCCCCCCCCCCCCCGAGAGACAGACATTCGACAGACAAACAGACAGACATACGACAGACAGACAGACATACGACAGACAGAAAGACAGACAGACAGACAGACAGACAGACAGACATAGTATTGTACTTTCCAGGGGTTTTTTATTATTATTTCGTTTACTGATGTTATTTTTTCTTTATCGGAAGGCTTGTTAAGATTTGGGGGATTAATATTTTTATTGATTTTTATTTACTTGATTTTTCTTTCTTCTGTTTTTTAGGGTTGGAGTGTTATATTTTGGTGGGATTTAGTGTGTGATAGCTTGCTATCAGTTGAGGGCATCTCTGTTTGCCTGGCTTTATCTCGAGGGTTCAGAGATGAAGATTTGAAGTCCTCTTGTTTTTTTCGTGGAAAGCGCCTTAAGCAGATTAGACAGTTTCAGCAATCACAAGAAAACTCGCTTGGAGCTCATGCCGCGTGTGATGCAACATTGTTCTCCATGCCCTTCTATCCCCCCCCCCCCCCCCAACTCCTCCTCCTCCTCCTCTCCAGCCTCTTTCTGGAGTTCCAATTCAATCAACTGCTAGGACTGCTATCTCCACCCACTCCACACTCATCTCCAACCAATCTGATTCGCGCGATGCCCCTTTCACCTTTCACCCCCTTAAAGCGATGAGTTCAAAACGAGTGGCTTTATGGCCCACCACCTCCATCGCTCAAGCATTGTCAACAATATCTGGTTATTACATCTGGGAAGACACGGCCTGCCCCAGGTTTGACGGCAGACGAGAAGAGAAAGTCGGACGCGGAGCGTTTATAAAGGAATTGATGGACGCTCGATTACTCGAGACGATCGATAGATTGAGTGAGTGAGGGCCGAGGTTATGCAATGTGAATCGAATGGTCGCTTTCGTGGCCAGAATTTTTTTCTCGAGACAATCGATTTGGTGGCAAGTTAGTTAATTGTGGCGTTGGGAACAGATATAAGGGTATTGATTACAGATTTATGGCATCGGTATCGAATATTTATATATTTTGATGTAGATATCTAAATCTAGCAACTCATGACGTAAATGACAAACAATGCAATGATTAAAATAACTTTTTGCTGGTATTTCACAATTTGGTCACTACCTGGTTTAAGGCTATAAGTCGAGTTAATGGTGAGTTCATTTTGGCGTTTAGACGAGATATAATGATCTTGACCACTGAGTCAGGGATTCGGTATCGAGTTTTCGAAAGCTAAAGACGATAGTGACAAACAATGTGCAATGATAAAAATCATTGTTACTGATAGTTTCTTTAAGGTTGATAAAGCATGCTTTCAAGACACCATAATATCTCGACGAAGTACTGTTTTCATCTGTGTGTGTAAGATGAGTTGTTTTTCTTTTTCTTTCTTTTTTCGTTGCAATAGTCAAGATAAGATATAAAATGGTAAATGAGACCAACATAACAGAATAATTTAAAATCTGTTATTATTGAGTGGAGATTATAAGCAGATTATATCTGAAATAAAGATAAAAGTATAAGAGAAAATCGTGTAAGCAGAAGTCTGATTTTCTAGAAAATAAGAGAACTGGGGCAACTAGAAATCAAGCCAAATAATAAACAGTACGGCAAAGAGAGGAAGACTTACTGAAGTGGAAAAAAAAATAATCCGGGGGAAATGCAGAAAGCAAAATGATGTCACTGGCAGAACGCACACCAAGGAGTTTACAGTTGTGTGGGTGCTGCTCTGCCATTAACCTCATCACCCGCTCATTATCTCTTCGAAGTTCAATCCTTGAGGTTTAAAGATCTTTTGACGGATATGTCAAACTGGCGGCTGATTAGCTTGATAAGTAAGCCATTATTATGAACACGAAATTCGAAGTATATTATAACACTATAACAGGCACAACAGAATAGGATGTACATGCACGCGCATTGGAGATAGATATAATATGAAAGGGATTTATGTGTAATAAAAAAAAAAAGTAAGCAGAATCTTATAAGGATTCGGAAGAGATGGGCTTACTGAACGAATTTTTTCTTCTTTATTTTTCTTTTCTTTTTCCCCATGCCTTAAAAACTATCTGTTAAAGTTTCCGTTATAAGCTTAAAACAGATCGATTATTTCATGGATCCGGACTGTTGATTTTGTTTTTGATGTTGCTTTACATTGGGATGGAGCGTTTGGGAAGAATAGTGGGTTCTTTTCTTTTTATAGTTATTTGCGTCATGTCTGGGTTTTTACTTAATTGAATCTCTAGCTTGGAATCTGGCGTTTGGCTCAATTTATTTTGTACTGAGCAGTTATGAACCCTAATTCAATTTAATCAATTATTAAAGTGTATAAATATTGCTGTCATCCTCCTATGTAAATCGATTAAAACTGATGAGTCCAAGAGTCAAGATATTTGGCCTGGAACTGTTAGAATCACGCTGCCATTTTCTTATGATCTTCCTATGGCATGAAAACAAATGGTATTAGAGATGACAATTCAGAAGTTGAGAAATGAAAGCCCCCTCCCCCAAACCAGAAAAATGTTGTTGTTTTTAAGTCATAAGAAGACGAGCAGATATGTTATTGATTTCTTCTCTCATAAACATTATCTTAGTCTGAGATGTTAATGAGAGAGTAAGCGATGTGGGCTAACGCTGCCCATGCAGTGGGAACAAACTCCAACAGGACTTCTACAAAAAGTTGTCATTCGTCAACAAGTTGTATTGAACGCACAAACATTGTGCGAAGTCGTGTTATTCCCACTGCGTGGTCGTAAATGATTTTTAGCGAGTTTCTTATACACTTTCACACCGAAAACAACTTTTTGTAGAAGTCGATTTGGAGTTGGTTCCCACTGCATACTCTTTCTCACATGTCATTAAATTGAATACCTTTGACAAACTGAAATTCTTTAACAAGTGGGGCTCTCCCGTCACTCCTGAAATAAGCGGAATCAGATGGCAAACTGCGGGATTGTCACTAAAGAAAGGAATGGTACTCAGAAAATTCAATATACATACAAGATTCAAACCATAGCTATTATTGTTTTAAATGTTTTAGATGGATTCAAACTGCATATTTTACCTTAATGATCAGGAAGGTTTTTAGTTCATTGTCTTCGTGACATTAATATCCAGATATGAAGATCCTCAAGTTTTCACCAAACACAAATTTTGCATTTCTGACTACGAGTCAAGATAGCCCAGTGAAATGTCATTCCCAATGAAAAATAATCTTTGAAATTAAGCCTGCAATGGAGGAGTGCTTTAGAGCAAAGAGGGGGGAAACGTAAAATCGAAACTGATGAAGAGAGTAAACGAGGACTGCATTGAACATTGGCGTTAAAATCTTATCTAGAAACCTCATCTGAGATTCAACGAGATTTCAGGAAGTCTCCCGAGTGCGCCGATTTCCAAATTGAGCGCCAAAAGAGATCACGAGAGACGCATTTGTTGGATTAGGTTGGGGGGGGGGGGTCAAACGCTTCCATTGATCGAATGTAAACACTTATCAAAGCCATTTAACGGTAAGAATGATTCATTTTGTCGTGCCTGAGTTATGGAAAATCGATTGTTTTATCCGCAATTTATAAACGAATTTACCGACTTAGGATGGAAATCCCTCCCCATTCGTATAATACTACAAGATCGCCTTGATAGCGTATAGATTCTAGAGCTGAGATAATGACTGAAGAGGCAAATGTCTCAACGAGCCTTAAAGGAGAGTACGTCGATATAGGCTACCCAACGAACAAGAAATCGTGAGAAATACTTTCTTTATCGTTGGTATTGTTTTCAACATCCTTAAATGCATTTTTAGTCTTCAAATTTACTCTTTATGTATGTTCCGTGATATTTTTGCCGATCTCTCCCTTTTTCCAACGTTAACCCAAAATGAGTTTAGTGTCTACAACATTTCTTTTCTTCAAAATGATGTCTTTGACGGCCCATGAGGCCAGTGTTCTGATGTTTACAACGTGCAGTGCTGCACGCTATCTTGCCATTACCTATCTTGTTTGCCAAAAGGAATTGTGTCCGTCTGAGTGAATGTTTAAAGCTCGTCTCAAAAATCCTCAACGGTCATTATTGAAGTTCTCGAAGCAGCACAACTAAGGAGTGACTGATGTGTCCGTTACACACGGAAAGACGTTTTTTAACAGAAAATGATCATGAGGTTTCTCAAAGTTTTGCTTTTGTCTTGTTTTGTTGTTGGGTTTTGTTGGGGTTTTTTCTTTCGTTTTGTTTTGTTTCTGTGGCTGCTGTTTTGTTTCTTTTTCGCTTCAAGGAAAAAGACTGTTTGATAATTTCGTTGCCGTATGGTGAGAGCACCAGATAAAGATCGATAAAGACAAATAGTGAGGCAGGGGACCACAGACAATAAACAAAAAATTATAGACAAAGTAATTCAATACCAAGTAGGTAATCAGTCTTTTTTAATATACCACGACCCCCATTAGGTCGAACACTTTCTTAAGTTGTATCACAATTCCCTTGGAAATTTATTTCAATACAACATATGCAAAGACATAGGGTCTACATATTTTCTTTCCTGTTATCGCATTCATAATATCTGAAACTATATCTCATGTTATTCCCTGTCTCCTGAAATCCTGCTCAATAAAAACGAAGCCCACTTTTTGAAGGAGCAGTTTGAGAGGCACTCCTTTGCCCAGCTTACCAGAGATATCGGAGCATGCTGCCTCGTATGACAGCCAGTGTAGCCTCCTGGGAGTCTACATGTAGCAAAGCAATGACGCACAATGACAAACAATGACAAACAATGACAAACAATGACGAACACTGACAGACGATCCAATGGCGTTATTCGACCAGAAAATTGAGGCCTTGAAATGAACTGAGAATGCACTTGCGAAGATGAAGGGAGCAAAAAATAAAATTTGGACACGATGGAAACCCAAGACACATCAGCGATTAGAGTAGGTAAACTCGGCGAAAATCTCATATAACGAAAAGGCCGTGGGCGAAAATTCACGTGACATTACGCAATGAGAACTCAGCTATTTTCTGTCTTCTTTCAAATCCAAGCGCTATGCAAGTCAAAGATGTAAGTGTTCAGTTGCAGCTCCTCATATCCAGACTTCTCACAGTTAACCCAGACATCGTTAGGGTTAAAGTTTCCAAAGAACGATGTTATAATATTGCGAAATCACGCATACAGCTTCAAAACTGATAGTAACTCTACTTTAATAATACGACACTTTATAGTTATGTCCCTGTGAGCTTTTTCTCAAAACTGGTACTGTAGTAACTCTACTTTAATAATACAATACTATATAGTTGTGTCCTTATGAACTTTTTCCAAGAGAAGCCCAGGGGATGAGAAATTTGAATATTGTCATGCTATATAAACACACACATACTTACTTCAAAGATACATACATGGTACTCTCAAACATTTGATTATTAGATGTGATCAATGTTTGCTAAAAGTGGAAACGCGGATTTCTTTATGAGGGACATCGGATATTTATTAAGTCACTGATCGAAAGAAAATCGAAATATTTTCTCAATTCAAACGTGACATCTTTATTCATCTACAGTTTTTCGGCGCATTTGTAATATTCTCCGAACTCATATTCTGAATTTTCTACAGAAATGTTAAACAAAAACAAACAAAAAATTATTTTTCAAATACTTCCTTGTGCTGTTATCACTTTTAAATATTAATTAATCATATAATAGTAGGTTTATGGTTCCTTTCCTGCGGCCACAAAACCGAAGCTTACTTTCCTTTAATATTATTTTCTAATTTGTGAATTCGAATAAGCACTGCAAAATTACAAACATTTACAAACAAGTGATTAAGAAATAATTTCAAAATCCTCTGGCCAGAAAACATTACAAACCAAGAGCTTTGAAAAAAAGGCAAAACAAAGCCGATCAATCAAGAGATCGCCCCAAAACAGTGGAGCTGGATCAGTCGTACCATAAGAAAGCCCAAGGAAAATGCAATAGAAGAACTCTTGACTGAGATCCTCGAGGAAACCGACCAGTGTGAAAACTTAGAAGGACTTGGATAAGATCTGTCGACGAGGTGATCATGAATGCGTGCAGGTGATGGGCTGAGCTGTAGAGTATCGTAGAGGACTGAGTGAGGTGGAGAACTGTCGTCCGAGCTCCATGTTCCAGTAGGAATTAAAAGGCATAATAATAATATAAGTTACAGATGGACACAAAACTGTCATAACTAACTGTCATTACTAAACTCTAGCAAAAAGGGTTGTGAAGTCAACTCATGTTGTGTCTCTGTGTTAGAATTTGAATTTGGTGAATTTGGTTATAATATGTTGGTTCCATCTTGGATGAACTCCAACAGCAGAAATACTTTTACTTTTATTTTCTGGACATTTAGATACCGAACGACCTTTTACAATTTCACTCTGGACAAAATGTAACCTATAACATACACGAATAATGAGATTGACATTTTTATTTTTATTTTTTTGCAAACTCAAACATGTTGATAAAACAAATCTTTGATATGTTTCCGTATGAATTTCATTGATATAGTACAAAAAAATGTAAAGTTCCTTCTATGCCTACACAGACCCATATAGCCGGAGCTTATCCCGGTTTCAGTAGCGTTAAGCGGAACAGATGATACAAGATCATCCCCTGGACAGGACGCTAGTCTATAGCAGGCTTTACTCCTCAGCCCTTGCTGGTACTCATTACACCTAAGTCGAGTGAAGCAAGTGGACTATTTTTTCTTGCTCAAGGAAAATACGCGGTGACTGCGGCTGAGATTTGAATCCGGTACCTCCCGGTTACCAGTTCGACGCTCTAACCACTCAGCCACCGTGCCTCCAATACTAGCGATAAGCACTAAATTATAAATGACGATGATGATGATGATTGTATTCATTTGTATAGCACTCAAATCCACGATGCCACGCTCTAAGGCGCTTGGACGGATACAAGCAAAATGAAGAGAAGACAACGCACGATCACACATTTACTATTTCAAAACGGCACTGGTACAGATTGCCAAACATTAGCATTCAAAAGCCTTTTTGGAAAGCTCTGTCTTGAGATTGGCTTTGAATGTTGACAGATTTTCTGATTCACTCGTTTTTAAAGTGAGGGCATTCCAACTCTAAGTCCACGGACAGAGAATGATTTTTCTGACTGCTTTAGCCTGTGCGTTGGTATGACTAGGACTGCGCAGGGAGATGCTGTTGAAGCATCTCTTCCAAATAAATGGCCATTTTACTTTACTTGACTGGTCTGTTTCCGTTCCTTCCTCCACAGACTTGCTGGAATCTGGCAAGGTGAAGGTCGACTGCTGCGACCAGCAAGGTCGCACCGCCCTGGAGATGGCTGTGACCGGAAATGACGTGGACACAGTCCTCTACCTCCTGGAGCGGTCGTCGGCCAAGCACATCCACAGGGTGAGTTCAGGGGGTGGACGGTGTGGATGGGGGGGGGGGCGTGTGGGTGGAGTCTTGCTTCGTGCTCGGAACGCATTCGGAGCTAGCAACCACTGATTTATGACGAGGCTAGATTGGATACATCCTTTGAAAAACTACTAACAGCAATACGGACGGCACACAGGTTTAAGGTTCGAATACGAAGATTCATCGACCGAATACAATAACCTGCTCACTGTTCATGATTCCAACTCAACTAGGACTCCTGAGAGCTAGTTCCTACTCACAGCACCGAACGGACATGAGTGTCACTACAAGCAACGACATTTAGGCAGATGAACGACTTCCGTCGCTATCTTCAGTACATATTATTATATAGATGAATTTGTAACATTTCAACCATGTAGTACATGGTCTTCAGGATTTAGAAGGAAGAACTATGACTGCACGCAAATCCTTCAATAAGCATTTCAAGGACACCTTCCCCTCTTCATGGCCTAATATCTTCCTCGTATTGAAACAAATTGTCATAGGAGCAAACGAAATCAACCTCAAAGAGAAAGTCCGACCTTAGATAGTCACAAGCCTGCATGCGAAACACTGTGCGATAAGGTGTATTTGTAAAACTCAATTATCGCGTCCTCTTCATTCCTGATCCTAAGTAGTTGGACATATCCTGTGATGAACATAACATATCCCCCACCCGCCTCCCCCGGGCAAACATTGCGTTTTGCTGCACAGAAACAAAGCTGAGATGGACAACGGACTTCACTCTGTCTCTGTTCAAAGACGATCAAATCAACTTTAATACTCTACTATAGGAAGGGAAAGATCGTGGATAGTAATTCGAGCGAACGCGCGTTATAACAGCGGCTTGTAGTGTGTGGTGTGTGTTCCATGGGGAGTCTGCGACGACATTTATATGAGATTACCTGATAGACGTACTGATACAGGTCAATATATGCACAAAACCTGCCTTTGTTCCCGGACAAGTTGAGTGCAAGCTCATTCATTAACTGTACTGCACCTGTCTAACATCAAAGAGATTCATTACAAAGTCATTCTCTACTTCCTGAAAGGCGTATAATAGATGGAACTATAACTAATACGCTTCATACTGGCAGTATAACGAGATCTTTATCAACGTATGTATACATCTGCCCGAATACTAATCTACACCTGAGTGGGGTAAAGAAAACACAAACAGGTGTCTTCTTGTCAAACGAAACTTACATCGACGTTAGTGGGGTCACAAATAAGTGAGATCACTAACTACTCAGTCACTTTCGGTAACATAGCCTCCAAAACGAATGAATAAAAGATAAATAATGTTATTATATAACTATCTACAAATTGTGAACTTTAATCTCTGCAGGATACCTGCTATAGAAAACGGTTGCCAGTTTGGCAGTTTGGTAGATTTAAGAGTCCCTTGGCAGAATAAAGACCGTCTTGGCAGTCTAGCAGATATTTGGCAGAAATTTGCCAGAGTTTGTATCTGTTCATTTTCGCTCAACGAAAGTCCGAAAAATACAGCCTGGTATAAAAAAAACCCAGAGGAAACCAAAATCAATGTAAAAATTGCAATGTGTACACCATTGTATGTGTTGATCGCTGATTAGTGATAAATTCAGCATTCCAAACAAAGCCTAATATTTCACTTTTCTGTGGCAGATATTTTTACATTATACCAGTTTTGAACAATAGTTTTGTGCTTTTGAACGACGCATATGAACCCTGAAAACGTATCTGGTAACCCTGCTGTATGAACTGATGTCCATCGTCTGCCTTTACTTTATCTCTATTTGCCATCAAATTCACAATCAACTCAACCGTTATTTTTGCTGAATCTTAAATATAAAACTAGAACCAACAGACTGTCTTCATCTCTCCACATCCCCGAAAACAATGTAAACATTGTAATGCGAATATATTTCTGTAATCCCCTGATTAGTGATAAATGCGATATATAAAAACAATCCTAAAATTTCAGTTGTCCGTGTCGGACATTTTACATCAGATTCCAACAATAATTTTGTGTTTTTGAACGATGCAGATTTCGGCTGCCAATTTGACACAACTTTCAAAAATTATCTGGCAACCCTGCTATATGAACTTAATATGTATTTCGTCTGCCTTTACTTTATCTCTACATGCCAACAGTTACTGTGGCCAGCTATTGCGACTTGTGTGGCCAATGCTGTGTACGTGGTCATGTCATGCGCATACAATTTTATAGTAATATAGTGTAGAAAGGTCATCAACACACGAACAATGCACAGAATTACCTTCCGCCCTTTCAAGCCAAAAAGTCATAAACAGTTCTTTAATTTAGGTGAGAAGGTCAGTAGCAGACATATTAGTACAGTTATGAGTTAAGAGTACAACAATGTCGATAAAATGTCTTTGTTATCTAAGCAGCGATCGTATCCCATTAACGTTTTAATACAATGCGCTTTATTAGAAGTAATTGTTTTTTATGCTCTTTGATTTCGAAAAGGAACTTTAATGCTGTCACTCTTATAAATCGATATTATTTTCCCTTTCATTAATTGATTATGTTTTAATGACTTAATTCAGTATGACAATTTTATGTCGTTTTCTCTTATTGAACTTTGATTAATAATTGTCTGTCAATCTATTATACACTTGGTGACTGGTAGCCTGTACAGAACGTAATAAGACACAATGTGATCATGTGCCATAAGGTCAGATGGAAAGCAACCCGATGCACTTGACGGTGAATTTGTTAGCTTTTGCCGCAATGGGCCTAATAAGAGGCACAGTGGCCGAGTAATTAAGAGGAGGGAGTGGTGACCGAGAGGTATAATAGGTGCTTTGTTCGAATCGCACCTGCGACCGTCGTGTAGTTTCCTTGAGCAAAACGATTTGGATATCTTGAGTCGATTTGGGAGCACTTGAGTTTTGCTCCTCTAGGCTTAGCTGATGTAATACTTAAATAGACATACCCTAAATTTAAAGCATACATTAATTTAGATGCTGTATTGAAACTTAATGGCTCTGAGGGAATTATTTTTCTTTTTACATGGCTTTGAGAAGAACTTTTATTTTTTTTTTAATAAGAGCTTTATGGCTTTGAGATGAACTTTTACTTTTTAAAATAAGAGCGTTATGACTTTAAGAAGAACTTTTACTTTTTTTTTTACATAAAAGCTTCACGGCTTTGAGGAAACGTGTACATTTTAATAGATGACCTCCATGGCTTCGAGAGAACTTTTACATTTTAACAAGGGATCCCCAATAGCTTTGAGAGAACTTTTACATTTTAACAAGGGATCCCCAATAGCTTCGAGAGAACTTTTACATTTTAACAGAAAAGCTTCATGGCCTTGAGGTGAACTTTTACATTTTAACAGAACACCTCCATAGCTTTGAGTAAACTATTACTTTATATGTAAGAGTTTCATGGCTTGGCATAAACTCCTTTCTTGTTGGGTTTTTTTCTTTACATGAGAGCTTCAAGGTGTTTAGTGAACTTTTACTTTAACCCCAAACTTTTACTTTTTATACCAAAATTTTCCTTTATGATTTTCCTTCTCCCCCCGCCCCTCTCGGGCCTTGCTGGCAGCCGCCGATAACGACATGGAGCGCATCTGCGAGCTGATTGACCTCTCTTCTATTCTTAATGCTTTCAGTCTTTCATGATTTGATTGCTTATCTCTTTGAGATAGTAAATGTGTGATCATGCGTTGTCTTATCTTCATTTTTCTATCCCTCCAAGCACTTTAGAGCATGGCATCATGGATTTGATCGCTATATACCTGACTACCATCATCATCATCATCATCATCA
>JAUEKT010297130.1:0-11185 GCA_031762655.1 Doris verrucosa | reverse complement strand
TCTCTCTCTCTCTCTCTCTCTCTCTCTCTCTCTCTCTCTCTCTCTCTCTCTCTCTCTCTCTCTCTCTCAAATGTGAACTTCACCTATTAATCCAGTTTTGTTATTGAGGATGTGTGGTAAGAAAGGAAAAAAGTCCATGAACAATGCAAGAAGAGCTTTGCGATTCAATACAGACAGTGTTTCATTAACAGGAAAAGTGATAGGCTCACTAAACCTATAAGGCTTAGCATAAAGACCTGATTAAAGGAACAGACATTCAAAGAGGCTCTCGTTAACAACAGTCGACCTGTTCATTATGTCGACCAATCAAGACACTCGCATAACCACTTTCAAGCGAGCCAAAGAGGCAAGCTGACATAGCGTGTACAGGCTAGACCGGTGGTCATAAAATGCTGCAAGTCAACAGCCCATTGTGAGGCCGTAATTAACATCCTGCCACATTTGCATTTTTCATCCCCACTGCATCCGACTAACCTGTTGAAAACCTCCAGCCTAGGGCTTGCATCTAGTATAGTTGGAATTAAACACCTCATGACAGATACAATGTCCAACTCCTAACTACCCATCTTTCTCTACTTGTCTACCTTCAGGCTTCTTAGCACTAAAGACTATTTTAGTATCAATTGGTATCAAGCAATGAAGCTCAAGCAGCTGTTGAAACACTAAAATGCTTTGTCCAGCAACACATAAATGGCGGCACACTCTTTGATGTGATCTAGCAAGCATAGGACAAGGTGTATGAAGAGTTTCATAGCATACTCAAATAGTCAAAGTATTTTTTCAAATCACCCTGCTAGATCCACCTACTAGCTCCCAACCCCTCCCAACTTATGACCACAGTCAATTTTAGGGTCACACAGTATTTAAGATTGATCTTGATGCCTGTGCATTGTAGTCTTTCTCCCGTTATCTTTCCTTCATTTGATATATGAATTGGATTTAGCGACATTGGGTTATCACAATGCGGTCTTGCTATGAGTGAGTTGCACTGTAATTGCTTCTTCATCTTGCTGTGTCCTCTTAATTCATCCTGACATGAGCACAAATTTATTTATGGTTAATGGGGTAAGTTTCAAGATCATCAACTAAATAATGGTTTTAAGGAAATGGCCGAGTGGTTAAGGCAGAGTGGTTAAGGCGTCGGACTGCTGACTGAGAAGTATGGGGTTTAAAACGCATCCGTGATCATGGTGAATTTTCCTTGAGCAAGAAAATTTACTCCAATTACTTCTTTTGACTCAGGTGTAAATGAGTATCAGCAATGGCTGGGAAGTAAAACCTACGATAGACTAGCGTCCTGTCCAGGAGATGATTTTACATCATCTGTTCCACTTAACGCTACAGAAACCGGGATAAGCTCCGGTTCTTTGGGTCTGTCAAGGCGTAGAAGGAACTTTACTTTTGTTTAATGGTTTTAAACTGAATAACTGTCTGTTCAAATAAATTGAAATACATCCTTGACTTTTTTTGTTCATTTACAGATGCACATGTTTGTCGCCCGTGTGATTTGACCTTTGACAACAAGCTCCTCCTTGAATGTCACATGTTGAGTGAGCATGATGAGGATAACAAGAAATTTGTGGATGAATATTCTGATGCCGGTGACAGCCAGGATACTTTCAGTGATTCACTCCTCACTAACCCACAGAAACATGTAGACACGGACTTGGGTGAAAAGCCTTTCAAATGTGCTGAATGCAGTCGCAGTTTTGACAGAAGTTATAGCTTCAGCGTCCACATGATATTGCACTCTAGGCAAAAAACATTTAAGCGCAATAAGTTCACAAAGAGCTTTGCTAAAAATTACGATTTTAAGAATCATAAGCGTTCACACCCTAAAGAGAAGGCGTTCATATGTAAGAGATGCGGCAAAGGTTTTACCAAGAAATACGATCGCGAAAGGCACATGAGACAACATCCAGGAGTGAAAGCATTTCAATGCAGGAGATGTGATGAGAGTTTCAACACCAGTGATGAACTGTACGTGCATCTAAAGGTGCATCCAGGGGAAAAGCCCTTCACTTGCAGTTGCTGCGATCAAGAGTTTATCAAAAAGTACGACCTTCAGAAACACTTGAAAACACACACGGGCGAAAAGCCTTTCCAGTGCAAGCAATGTGGTAAAAGATTCACCAAAAACTACGACCTTCAAAGGCACATGAGGTCCCACACTGGTGAAAAACCATACAAGTGCAACGAGTGTGGAAAGAATTTTGGCTTCAGCGGGGACCTCCAAAGACACATGAAGACGCATACGGGTGAAAAGCCCTTCAAATGTCACGTGTGTAGCAAATGCTTCAACAAGGGTTCCAACCTCAATCGGCACTTGAAATCGCATACAGATGAAAAGCCATACAAATGTGAGGAGTGTGGCAGGAGTTTTCGTGAAAAGTTTCACTACGATTATCACATAAAGACTCACACGGAGGAGAAGCAATTTGAGTGTACTGTTTGTGGGAAGACTTTTTTAATCAGTTATCTTCTTGAGAGGCACATGATGACGCATAGTGAAGAAAAGCCGTTCAAGTGTGATATATGTGGTAAATGTTTTACTTTAGGTCGTTATCTGCAGCGGCACATGGGCACACATTCAGGGGACAAGCCATTCAAGTGTGCCGAGTGTGGCAAAGCTTTTACGCATAAGGTCAACCTCAATAACCACATGAGAACTCATACAGGTGAAAAGCCTTTTAAATGCGGTGTTTGTGGCAAGAGCTTTGCTTTTGGTAGTAATCTTAAGAGGCATATGCGAAATCATATGTAGAAATGGTACCATTTTTATATCGTCATATTGTCTTGGCCCTTTTCTTTATTGTGATTTTGTTAGGTCATTAGACTTGACCTGTCAGTCTCAGGTAAAGTAACTCCATCTACCCATTGGTCCTTTTGTTTTTGCAACTGGCTTACCTAGGAGTATTGGATGAGTGGAGGTTTGATTTTAGCAAGCATGAGTAGATCAAAGGAAATTAAGAAGCAATGAGTTGTAATATAGGGCAATTAACGAAAAAAAAAGGCTGCAGTTATGAGTTATGTATTATATATAGTAAGGAGGTACCGGTATTATGATTTATCAGTATTTCATTGATTTCAAAAAAGTATTCATTGGTTATAAAATTACGTAATGGCTTTTGGCAATAATCAATTTAAGAGATGTTCAGTGAAACACCATCTAGTTCCAGCACCCACCACAGACCAATGTTTATTGCTTGTCTGATTTCTTCATGTGTAATGTCTTTTCAACTACTTTCTTGTTTTTAATTAAGCTTCCATTTCGTGAAAGGGTGAACTATGCCTTTGTACATTCTTTTTGAGAAAGAGGTTTTCAAATCATGTCGTCCCTTGATAAAGTATAGAGATTGGGATGGTTAATAATTTTAAGTACAGCTTAATAGCTTGGAGACTTGTGAAAAAATCCCTGAACTTCACAGGTATGTATGCACTTAGTGTTTTTAATTCTTTAAGCTTTGCAGGGGCAATTTCCTGTCCTCCACTGTGAAGGGATTTCAGTGGGACCATTTTTAGACACCCTGGTCTTGCAATGTTTACTTCTTGCCATGCTTCATTAATGTTGTGACTGTAGGCGATAAAATAATGCCCAGGATTCTCTTGACAATTTTTTATTCTGGTAGCCTTTTGAATCTTAACTTTTAACCTATCCACTGCAGTGTTTCTAAACATAAGCTGTACTTTCACTGGGGCAATATCAACGAAATCTTTCCTTACCATGCGAATGACTTTAAATGGATTGCTGGGCTTGGCCTTCTCTACTAAACTATACCAACCCTCTGGTTTGTATACTGCTGATGTTTTTCTTTTCTTTTTCTCAATTATACCGAAATCTCTGTCACACGGCAGAAATGTGTGCCCAGGAACTGGAAATTTATGCTCTATGGTTCTAATCATTTTTTTTTTACTGTGCACTAGGTAATACAAGAAGCTTATTATGTTCTTAATCTTATTCTGCCCACTGCAGGAGTCAGACCAGGTGATAAGATCCGTGGCATCCAGGGAAATGTTTGAAAAATATTTATTGAGACTGGATAAGACCTCACTCAAGCCTTTTCCGGCAACGTCTTCAGACCACATATTTATTGTCCCATTGTAGACATCGTGAATCCCCAGGTTGTAGGTCCACAGCTGTCTAGAATAAAAGGTTACACTAGTATTGATGTGCGGTGTTGGCAGCGTCTGCTGAAAGTCTAAAGGCAATAGTCCAAAGACTTCGGTCGTCTTTTGCTGCCTCTATGTCTTGCTTCATCCTTGCTTGACCCGCCTCAGCTTTACGCAGGTGCAGCTCCCTCTCACGGTTAATGCCTTCATCAAGTGGGTAGGCCTTACTCTCCATCTCAAGCCTGTCACATAATTTGCAGGTATCCAGGTTGGGCTGGCTGAAGTGGAAATTTTTTTCTGTCACAAAAATTTCTGAAAACATTCTGCTTGTTACAGGTTCAACCACTTGCGAGGCACATCTTTCTACATACAGTTCATGAAGCTTGCTCTGTGTGAGGGAAGGAGAAAGAAAGTGCCTGTTCTGGTTGTGACGACAGGTATAATGACTTCGATACTTTGGAATGCTATCCAAAAAGTCTAAGACCTCTTGCTTCTTTCCTTCTGGAAGTCTGTTTGGTCGATTTCGGTGTTTTCCTCGCTTGTCTTCTGGAGGGACATTGTGTGTCTTCATCAGATCGCAGACATAGTTGATTCTGGCAATTTTGATGCCTAAAATGCTCACAAGAGCCTGCTTACAAAGAGGTATCCTGTTTGAGTTAATGTTCACAGAATAATAAAAAATTACGTTGACTGATATTGCCAGTGCCAGCATAGCGTGTTTTAGACTGGGAAATGTTGATGCAGTTTGTGATATATAATCTTTGTGATGTCGTGTCTGCCAATTTGTAGAAGCTGTCTCGAATTTGTGCTCTATGATGTGGATCCACTACCACAAAGCACCTTTTTGGACAGTTGCAAGCTGGACCTTCTGTAACAGCATGATGGATTTTATTCTGATGTCCCAAGTACTCTTCCCCTCGCAGTCGTTTAGAGTAGAGGCCTTAATACTTCACTTCCATGATGATGGATCACGTTTTCGCCTTCGGCTGCGATGGACATTTCCAGGTGGAGGTGAAGGTGCTGGGGCAGCGTTGTCGATGTGAGGTGCTGGGGCAGTGTTGTCAACGTGAGATGCTGGGACAGTGTTGTCATTGTCGATGTCGATGTGAGGTGCCAGGGCAGTGTTGTCGATGTGAGGTGCCAGGGCAGTGTTGTCGATGTTGATGTGAGGTGCTGGGTCAGCGATATCATTGTCGATGTGAGGTGCCGGGACAGCTATATCATTGTCGATGTGAGGTGCCGGGGCAGCGATATCATTGTCGATGTGAGGTGCCGGGGCAGCGATATTCATTGTCGATGGGAGGTGTCAGGGCAGCGTGGTTGATGTGAGGTGCTGGTGTTTTGCTTGGAGTGTCAACTTCACCACTGTCGGATTTTGAATCTGGTCTCCAGCTGTCCTCTGAATCCATTTCTATGTCACTGACACTATCACTAGTAGTATCAGTATCACTCACATCGTCATCATCATCCAGATCTGAAATACAAACAATTAGCATATAATAAGAAATCATTGCTACAATAATATTAATATGATTTAATTTGAACAAGTTGAATAATATCCAGTGCTGAGCTTGAACTTTTTTTACACCATCCTCCATTATAAAATACATATTGCCCGAGTGACAGTTTTAATACTCACAAATAAACAACATTGAGACGGGCATTTAGCTTAATCAAACAGATGTGAGGGGGGGAGGGAGTACTTTAAAAATAATCTAGGCTTTATAATAAGATCATACATTTTCATCTAGAGACTAAATGTTGCAATACTCAGTTTAGCTTCTGAAGTTCTTTGTGTCTTGTCTTTGAGGACCTAGATTTAGAACTAGTCAAAATCTAAATCTAGATCTAGAATTTCAGATCTAGATTTGTCTATTGAAAAAAAATGAAAATGAAATTTGGTAAAATGAATTGTAACAGTTTGATGCTGGATATGCCAGCTTCTTCAATGCTGTTTTTACGGACGGTTTATTTTAGAATCTAGATCTAGACAGAACTTCTAAATCTAGATTTCTAGATCTAGACAATCTAGATTCTAGATCTAATATCTAGATGGAGATCTAGTATCTAGACAGAACTTCTAGATCTAGATCTAGAACTAGATCTAGATCTAGAACTAGATCTAACCAATAAATCTAGATCTAAACTTTAACAACCCGTGAAGTACATGTGTAGGGTTTGATTTTGCGCTTACCTTGGTTTAATAATGCTTTTGCTGATTCCAAAGACAATTTACGGGCACATTTCGTTTTTCTGTTGAAGGGCGTCGCCATTTTGGAAAAGTGGCTTGTCAGGTTTTTGTACGGAGTTAACTTATGGGACATGGCTTTCTGGGATATGAGGCTTATCAGGTTCATGCACGGACTGATAGTTTCACTTGTCAGGTTGAAAAATTAGATCAAAACAATTTGACCACTAAAACTGTTTGAATGTTCCCATTTAATTTTGTTTATAAAACATGATATGAGGTACTTGTTTACCACCTTATCTTGATTTTTTTTTATAGAAAAATATGGGTTATCAGGTTCATGCATGGTGCCACAGAGTTGTCAAACAACAGCAAAATTTTTCTTCCTTGACATCTCATAGTCCTATTCCAAGTCTCTAAATGGCCCTCAGAGATTCGTCCAGTCATCCAAGCATTGGAGGAGTGTGTTTATGAGACTGGCATCGTCGATATGTCCCTTGGAAAATGTTGTGGGCGCTTGGACTTGCCGATAACCAGTAACTTTTGTTTCTCCATGCCAGTCATGTTTGCTCACACAAGAACTGTCACCCTCTCTTTTGCTTTTTTCCCTCCACTTAGCGTTTCATTTGCTTGAGTATATCCACGGTTTGGCAATCCTTTTGTCTTTATTAAAAATGTCTTCTTTGTCATATTGTCGAAAAAAAACAACAAGCAAAAAACAACCGAATCAAAGACTGTATTTTCATGAGATTATGTATTGTATCATAAGATGAATATATTGATAATGTCTTCAAGAAGTATTATGAGATGTTATAGTTCCTACTTTGAGTGTTCATCCAGCTTACGCCTCTTCGATTCTGGTATCAACATTTTCAACTCTGGAGCAAGCTGGAGACGGTGTGCTTCAACTATTGCTTTTAGTTGTTTGCCTTTGTTTTTTATTCCTGCTGTTCGCCTTTCAATGTTGGCTAATGATGCATGAATTATTTCACCTCCTTGGTCGCCCAAAAGGTCAAGGCCAAAACCCCACTTTTCAATGAAAGGCAAGCAATGTTGTTCAAGGATGTGAATCTTAGGTGTGGCTTTGAGTGGAAATATTCGTCTGAACATTGTTGTGTACCGCTTTATTTTTGTGTGAATATTTTTGTGTTCTTGCGATTCAATTTTGTGTGTATGAGAGAGATGACGATGTACTGCAGCAAAAAGGTCATTGATTGTATCAAACTTTTGTTTGAGAACATGTGCATGGTCAAATGTGTCTTGATCATCTGTAAACTTCAGCGTGTGATGAACAATGTGTTTTGTGAGGCTTTTAAAGACTCGTGGCTGCATGTACTTGTGGCAGTGATTGCCAATAAATGAGCGGCTATGGTACGCCTGTGGCGTAATGCCATGTTTGTCAAGCTCGTGGTCAAGACTAGCAGTAACGGGGCCATCGCGGAGTGACAGAGGAGGAAGAATGTGGTTTTTAATTTGGGTCTTGCAAGCATACAGTCTTATTTCGTAGTCTAATTTCTCATCACCTTCTTCGCGTTTATTTCAGTTTGTTTTGCTTCTTTATTGCATGAACAAGTTTGTCAAAATCAGTACTCTTTTTGGTGTAATTTATTTTTGCCAGTGCATGTGCAGTGTTAACATCTAACTTGTGAGTTTCTTCTTCAAGGAGAGTGTGATGTTTCAAAGTTATGCCCAGTAAAATGTGTAAATAGGGTGGAACAACGTGACTTATTTCAATGTTGATGAGGGGCTTTCTTATGCAGTTGTGAAACCCCTTAACAGCACTTAAGCGACCTTTTCCATATTTTTCAAACAGTTTATGGTCTCTTTTAATCATATCTAAAGTACGATCTATGTCAAGATCATTACCTGCTTTAGCCTTGATGTCGCTTGATATTGTCAAACACCAAAGACAGGGATGAAATCCAGCGGGGCCTGACAGTCCAAACATTTTACAAAAGAAGTCGTAATCCCCAAAAAGAAAGACCACAATCTGCTTTCCTTTCCACCGCATTTCATGCAAGGTGTCAAGTTCATCTTTAAATTCTGAAAGGATTACCCGCATATTGTCGCATGTGTCTTTAATTTTTGCCATAGCTATCATGTGAGTATGGTCTTTAGAATTTGGTTTCTCAACATTTGCTATCTGAAGCGACAATTTCATACTCCCCTTCCATGGTCACCCCCTATCTTGACCCAAATTTGATCCATTGGGATCCCATTATCATGCCATGTAAGTTTTTGTGCAGACTCATATTTGCCGAGCAAAGTAGTGACAAACGCCTTCAAATCTGGTACTATGGCTAGTGAGACTTCTTCTGTATCTTTGTCACCAGCAGAAGGGATTGTGATTTCTCTGATTTCGACACTTCCTGACACTAAGTCGTGATACAATTTTCGTTCCTGATGCTGACTAGGTATGCCTACACCCATATTTTTCCACCGTCTACGTCGCGACTTATCTTGGTTCCATGTCAAACCTAGTTGTTCTTTCATTGCTAAAGCATACTTTGCGTCAATAGCAATCCTTTCTGTTTTCCCGCTCTTTTGTAAAATGTTTGTCCTTGTCGCTTGTGGCTTTCTTTCAAAATCAGAAGCATGCTGAATTTTCAAATCATCTTTACTACAGCCCGCTACAGACAACCTGACGTTTTCTAGGACATGAGATCGCTTTTTTCGTGTTGGAGAACTGGTTAACACAGATGACTTTCTATGACCATGAGTTCTGTGAAAAATAAGAGGCTGTCCTCTTGTCTTAAATGTGATCCACCCTTTTTGTGCGGATGTGAACAGTTTCCTCCGGACAACATGTGTTGCGACTGTTTCCTCTAACTCTGAAAGAGGCTGATCGATAGATTGCCTTAAGATTGTTTCCAATATCACGTCTTGTTTGGACATTGGTGATGTTTGGCTATCTTTAAATTGCTTTCCAGCCTTAGGTGTAGATCTTTGCTCTGGTCTTGATGTGTGCATGGGCTCAGGTGTTTGCTGTGGTGTTGATGTGTGCATGAGCTCAGCAGATGTTTGCTGTGGTGTTGATGTGGACACAAACGTAGGTGCATGTTGAGAGTATGAAATGGTTGTATCCAATGCTGCAGATGTTTGATGTTGTGTGGAGGATTGTTTTAATAATGTCTGTGAGGTTACAGATTGTGATGTGAAAAAAGAAGTTGTTTGATTGGGTGTTGATACCTCTAACACAGTGGATACAGTGGATGTTTGAAGTGATGTTGTTTGTGAGCTCATTTCTACATCACATGGGTTAGAATCAATTACATTCACATTAGAAGCAATCGAACTAATGTCATTGTTATCCGACATTGGTGCTGGTTTTGAGGAAGTACTCTTGGCTTTTGCATAATGCCATTTACGATGACTTAAGAAATGCAAACATACTGAACATTGTTCTGTTGTTTTGTCAACGTTGAACTCTGTCCAAATATCATGACACGCATCACCACATCATCTTGCTGTGGCTAATGTCACATCGTGCACTTGCTTTCTTAAGGCGTAGATCCTTTGAACACATTTTGAGCACAGGGTAGAAGAATGTTTACCATGGGTATCAGTGTCAATGTTAATAGTGTAGAATAAAGAAAAGTCCAATTTGTAGTTTTAACACAAACAGTTTCGTTGGTTTGGCTTGTCTCTTTTAAAACTCCTTTCTCCACATGCACGACAGAGTTTATTAACACAGTCGTTGTGGAACTCACGAGAATGATCCATTACTATCAATGAAACAATGATGATCTCACCCGGCTATTCACGATAGTATGACCAGAAATATATAATATAATCCAGGACAGAACGAACCCATTAACTTATTTCATCATAGTATCCATAATAAGATGTTCAACTGCGTAGCTTTTCCGTGGAATGCAAATAGTCTTTCAAGTCACAAAATCAGTTGAAATTTGTAAAATCCAAATTTGGAACTTTGCGTAATAAATTTTTTAAAATTTTAAGGTAATTCTGGAGCGCGCTCACACATAAGTGTATGTTAAGCTTTAATTTCTCAAGAATGATCAAACATAGAGATAAATGGAAAACGGGTAAAGAGAGGGCAAGGGACACACTTTTATGCTATGGCTTTCCTTCCTAGTCGACATTGAGTGATTTAATGTTACATAGGTATCAAATGCTATGAATTCGCTTGAAAGATAACGCTCACCGGCATCAAGGGGAATCCCCCTGACTGCACTCGGGCTGACCTTTCGCGCAGGGGTTAATTGCTTTTACGGCCACCTGTCGGTCAAACTAAATGCTCCGTTTTCATGAGGAATTGAGATACCGTGGTCTCAACCATTGAGATACGGATGAAAAATACTCCTTATCTCATCCGTTGAGACACAGAGACTCGGCCATAATTATTTATATAGAAATCTAGACCTACTCATTTTTATGTGTAGTGACGTCACTACATACGATTCTATAACTCTATGTTACGCACTTGACTGCTAACATAATAATGAACGAAGACATCAACTCTGCCGATGGCTCAGAGCGTGAACTTCGCCAATAAGGTCACACTGCCACGCGCAGACATCCGAGAAAGCTTCTATGGCACAGTCAAAAATTTGGCAAGCTTTCACGTTGCGCTCATCCAGGATGACATTACAAACTGACTTCAAGTGTCAACATCTCGATGACTGATAGTGTATGACAGATTAAACCACATATTCGTATTCAGCACGCCAAAGTCCAATGTTTAAAAATGACACTAGTGTTCGTTTGCATGGCGAGTTATAAATTTAGGCCTACCCTACGGTTTTTGACGATACAAATACAAATACCCAAGCAACTATGGATTTGACACAAATTCTCAGGCGAGAGAGAGAGAGAGAGAGAGAGAGAGAGAGAGAGAGAGAGAGAGAGAGAGAGAGAGAGAGA
>JAUEKT010297019.1:0-11189 GCA_031762655.1 Doris verrucosa | reverse complement strand
CTACTACTACTACTTCTACTACTACTGCTGCTGCTACTTCTACTATTTACTTGTCCTTCTTCGAGTACAACATTCGAGTAAAGGTGTCCTCAGGAATATGATTGCCGGTATAACATAAAATAATATATTCAAAATAGTATAAACATATACAACAGTAGTACATCGTTTACATGCATTAGCACAACCATTAATTAACAATGTGAAATTATGATATATCTCTCCATTGTCCAAAAATGCAAATTAATATATTTTTGTAGTGCACCATGACTTTTGCAACAAAACGAGGAACATTATTTTTGACAATTCAATTTATGATAGTAGAGATTTTTGAAAGGGTTTTCTTGTCCACAATTGATATTAACTGGACTCATTTAAATGTGTTGTTCAGGTTTTATGACTATAGTGTGGGTGGTAACGAATGCGGACACACACACACACTCTCTCTCTCTCTACCCGCTCTACCCACTCTACCCGCTCTACCATCATGCAATATTTTCGATGAGAAAAGATACCGTCTACGCATGACATCGGCGCTCGCAACGGGCTTCTTTAAACGAACAAATTCATTTGTTGCGTTGTGAAATAGATCTAGATCTTTAGAATACCGGTCCTTGACGAGAAGAACACAAATTAAACTGTCACCTGAAATTAGATCACGTAGAGAGATGAGGGTCTTGATAGGGCTGATGACGTACCATCACGGCCATTGTTTGGGACCTGTTTGGCGCCAGTCCCAACGTTTCCAGACTAGTGCTTTCATAGGCCCGCTTGCCTTCTTGTCAGTATTCTTCTGCAACAGTCATCTACAAAATGGAAAGCAAATGATAAGAAAATAAAAATGTAATTAAAAACCTAACAGAATAAGAATAGTTCTTCACGTAAGCCAATGCTAATGTAAAGTTTAAATACGCAGTACACAAAGAAACTGAGAGTTGAGATCCTAATCATAATAACACGCGCAACCTGGCGCAACCTAAATGAGCAAACCTTTAGTATTTGCCTTTTCGTGTCTAGGATCTCGAAGTAGTATCCTAGTCTATTCAATGGCAAATAAATCTTAATCTAAGGTTAAGAACAAGCCTTTAGCAAAAATATAAAAATGCATTTTGGATTCAGAAGACCAAGCTCTCATTCTGTAGTAAAGATACTGTTAAACCTCCTCCTACGTACAGCAGAACCATTCCTCCTGGACATGAATATGCATAACACAAGGGTTAATGACCACTTATTTACTATTTTGGGAGGGTGTTACAAATTTAAATTGCAACTTTTTAAACTGAAAACAGTTACCTATACCATGTCTAAATTGTGACCTGAATGCGCCACCGCATATTGCTCACAGTGCCCATTTTATCCGTTAGCATGACATGCCAGGACATCAAATTAATGGCAAAGCATGGTGACTAATGTTTGTCAATTTTCTAAATGAATTATACAAGGGAAATGAACTCGGACAGTACACTTTTATAAACATAATATATAATGTATAATATACGGCCATTTTTTGTGGTCGTTTTCGGTTTGGCTTTTTGGTTTTGTTTTGTTTAGTTTTTTGTTTGTTTTCTTTTTTCGATCTTGGTTGTTTATCCAAAAGAAGAAGAGTGGCAGTAGTTTGTTCCCATAAACGGTGGCAAAGAAAGGAGGAACGACACACCAAGGACCAATGCCCCCATTAGATGTACAGCAATAAAGGCCTTCAAGGCCTAGGCAGCCGTTATTTACACGTCCGGCCGTGAAACTAACGTTCGCCGTTATTTACACGTCCACATTTCGTGGCGTCTTCTTTAGGCTTCGTGGTCAGACGGATGTGAGTTCATATATATATATGTATATATTAAATTATGATATGTTCAGGACATATGGGTTTATGCCTTCATTTTCTCCTTTTACAAAGTTTGTTGTTTTGTCCATAAAAGTCTTAGTCTAAGTACGAGCATGGGGGTCTCAGTGAGAAATAAGAATTGCGAATAAGAATCAGGACGAGTGCTTTTCACGAGTCGGAGTTCGGAGGTCATGGAGTTTGGAGGTCATCGTCTCTTTGTCTCCAAATTCAAGCCTCAAGCACTTTTCGGTCACTTTCACTCTTGTCGTCTGCCAATCTAGATCTAGATCTAGATTGTTATCTAGATTGTTGTTCATGATGACGGTAATTTCTTATTAATCTAGTTTCTTTAAATCTAGATCTAGATGGCCAAAATTTACCAGATAGCGATTTATATAGATCTGGATCTAGATCTAGATCTGGTGTAAAAATTCAAAAAATGAAAATTTCACAATTTCACTGGCCTTAGCCTAATCTAGATCTAGATAATCTACTTTTAGATCTACTCCTCTTATCTTTGCTTTTGCTTGGCCTAGTCACGTGATCATCGGGTAAACCCAGCTCTGGGTAACCCTAGTAGCTTCCCCAGCTTATAAACAGAACGGACGGATTCCCCAGCCTATAAACAGAACGGACGGATTCCCCAACCTAGATTTGACTATCAAGCGTACGAAAAAAAATCTCGCTTCCCGTCCAAGGTTGGAAATGTGGACGTGTAAATAATGGCGAAGGTTAGTTTCACGTCCGGACGTGTAAGTAACGGCGAAGGTTAGTTTCCCGTCCGGACGTGTAAATAACGGCTGCCTTTTGGTTTACCTTTAAAGGGTGATAGGAGGGAACTTTAGCCATACAATCAACTGACAAACCAAAACTAAAATTTTGAGCAGGCCTCCTTATCATATTGATATTCATCAATAAATTCATGGAACAGAAGTAATTATATCAATACATATAACACACTGATAGAGACAATGTGAACACATAATAAGATGAGACAGGATAACTAAAATTGCATAAAATTTGCATTCATATTCATTGCTAATTGGTTTCTCTTTAAATTTCCCACGTATATCAATTAACTAGTCTCAATCTTCAGGTTATTAAGAGGTAACAATGAGATGAAACACAGAGAATACGTAAGAGATAGAAGGGTAGCCTACTGGCGAAACGCTAAAGACATCTACAAATGATACAAGTCTATGTTAAGAATTTGAAAGAAAATTAAGAAAACAGGTGCAATATGACAATCATAATTATATTGCTTAGACACAAAAATGCAGGAACTGTTTGAACAATTTCATAAACAAAATATACAAAACATATAAAAAGACCAGCATACATTAAAAAAAACTCTCCTTCCATTATAAGCAAAGTGAAGGCACCTAAAACTTGAATAATATACCAAAAATATATCATTACTGCCACTGCTCCTCTCCTTTCCTTGACATTTGCTCTAGTACAGTGAAGACCTCAACGTTCGAGTTCCTTGGGAAGAGCTGAAATATTTCCTCTAACCATCTACCATAGAAGAAAACTTACACTATTCGTTTACCAGACATACAAGCAAAATCCCTGTTAAATCAGATGCTCGCTAACTATTTGCCCAATCGACCACAAGGCACTCAAATTTCCAGGGCAAAATGGCTATTACATGAATTAGGAGCAGATGATCCATACAAACAAATCTAGGTGGGATCCATCAACACACAATAACGGTTTACATGAGAGTACAATTACATGTTAGTACTGTATAATTGTGACTAGACTCTCCCCTCTATGAGTTTCCAACATGTTTGGTTGGTATGCAAATGAAGGGCGACGAAAGTTTGAAATAGATCACATGATAATCTTTGATTATCAAACCTTCGACTCACTTGCAATACCAACATCACCCACTTTGTTGGAACTTATGTCGTCCCTTGCCTATGCCACATGAACAGATAGGGCCTAGTCGCAAAAATGATGCAATTTGACCATTGAATTTCTTTAACAAAAAATTGGGACGTGCTGGGACCAGATAATACTGGATGAAAACAAAAAAAAGCAACATCCAGCTGGGAGAAGAGACTCAGACAGTCATTCAACGGAACAAAGGCCAAACTGATCACTTAAAGCAGTAATCTGCAGATAATGAGATGATTTCAATTTGCTCGTTATTGCATTTTTTTGACTTGTCAGTTTTAGTTCTAATTATTAATACATTCTTAAATCTAATATTCTGATCGCGACTCTTTGTTTATGAAAGCTGAGGAGTTTGTTGTGTTTTCTTAAAGGCGTTTTAGGTACGGAGGCCGCCAGCTCGATAATTCGGCTTTCAAATAGAGTGAATGGCCTCCGTCGCAACTAAACATCTGGCAACGCTGGAACGTAAGTCTATTTTAGGCCTAGAATCTATTTGGAAAGTTGAAATTAAATTTGGTTCAAGATTATCTAGATCTAGCTTAGCCCTAGAGATAATAATACATGGAACAAAGATTTCAAATAGGCGTACACGGCAGAGATAGATAGATTTACTAGACATAGATCGAGATTATATTAAGACCAATCAGATCTAGACCTATAGGATATACAGTAGAACATGGTTACAGCGGGACTTTTTGTTCCAGAAGAATAATCTGGCTGAAGGGGTGTTCCCGCTATAGGGATGTAAAAGGGAATGAGCGAAAAATAGAGAAAAAAACAAGGTTACGCTGCGAGCTCACCCCACTCCCACCTCTCTTCGCTGCCAGCATGCTACCGCGGCTAAGTCACACACACAGAAACGCACACTGGCCCAACCCTGCTGGCCACAGGAATGGTCCGCGGTGCTAACTAACAATTAACAAAGAATACAATGTCTTTAGCCTAAGTTTATTAACAAAATAACCTGGAGCTCGTTCAATCTCTCCCGCTGTATCCATGTTCGGGCCTTTCCTGGTCAGAAATTGCCCCGTTAAATCCATGCACAGGTAATAGAGTTTATATAGAGAATAAATAGGGATTCTGCCAAGGTCCCGCTGTAGGGGTGTTCCCGCTGTAGGTGAGCACTACTGTATAATAAGTGAAGGTCATGTGTGTTGCATAGGTGCCTACCGTTCTGGAACTTCTGGATTTGTTCAGGAAATTTCAATAAAATCTACATTGCTCCGAAAAATACGGATCTTTAGCAAATTGTTCCAGAAAACCTCCTTAACAGTGGCCGGGTGGCCTCTTAAAAGCCAAAACGGTTCTCCGGTCGCGATAAATACTATGAAATAGAGAAAGCTGGTTACTCATTGACACTCTTATACATCGATCAGGGATGGGGATTTTCCGTTTTAAAACAAAAAGTCAACAATTTCTGCAAGAGTGAATGTGGGCTTCAACTATTAAACGTTGGTAGTAAGTTGTGGACTGCATAAAATTCACGACGCATTCAAGATGGCAATGGAGGCCTCAGGGTGGGCATTGGACTCTATACTTAAGGGACTTTATAAATTCTTTTCTGATCCGCCAGTGAGACAGGATTACATCAACCTAACCGGATCAACAAAGTATCCACTCCACTTTTGTAACCATCATTGGCTAGAAAATGTTAAGGTAGTCAGAGTCAGAGGGCTCTGGATATTCTCACCCCTGTGAAGTATTTTGATACCTTGGGGTCTAAACAACTAGCTCCCTCACATGCCACCATTCAACAGGCAATAAAAGACCCACTTCTGTCAGCCAAATTGGCCTTCTTTTATTTCAGTGGCTAGACATGTGAAGCCATTCTTGAGAGACTACCGATCTGAAAAGTCAATGCTGCCTTAAATGTTTTGGGACATTGTGACGATCATAAAAAAAAAGAAAAATCAGTTATTGTATATATTTTCATGTCGATATATACTGATAATGCACGCTGTGTGGCTTTTCATGTTTTTTTTTACTTTGGTGGCATCCCTGATACTGTATGAGAAAATGAAATTTGCTGTTCGCAAAATTTTTATGTGATCTTTTATTCATGTGAATAATGATGTACCATGTCTATTTATGTCTTAAATTTATATTTTATTTGCCTGGTCACTTTAACTGATGCTTTTACCTCATTTATATTCTTTGTAAGCTATGTTTTAACTCACTGGCAACTGATGCGGTTAATGGGGCTGCATTGGCTTGCGTCCCGTAGAGACGGATGCGGTGACAGCTACGGGACGAATTATCGATTTCTTTCTCCTCCCTTATCGCGCGGCTCGAGCCACCGCATCCGGGCTCAGCGTACTTTGACAACTCTTCTCGCTACCTGCCGAGTTTGGCGGAAGTGGGGTGGTAACTTTTGGAGTTGGAGAGGCAGGAAGACTTAGTGAACCGTTTGTAGTTTTGCTTTTTTAACAGAGCGTAGGGTCTTTAAAAGTAATGAAAGGAAACATCGTGTCTTCTAATTTTGATACTTTTCGTTCTACTGAGTCTCCGAATGAGTTAGAATACAATGTCTCAGATAATGATGAGCCAGAATTTGTGCCTAGGGGCTGTGATAGCTCAAGTTCTAGTACAAGTATGCGGGCCAGCAGTGTGAAGAGAAAAAAGGGAAAACGGACTTCGTCGTCAATTCACAGTGTTGCTAGATCTAGATCTAGATATAGTTCTACTACTAACTCTAGTAATACTAAGCAATAGTATTATTCATACTGCTGGAAGTGACGTTGATTTTTCTGATGTTGATGATAGTGAACCCCCTGAGTTAGAAACTCATGAGGTAGCTGTTGAGGCTGTTGATCTTGCAGAAGACTGATCGAGAGATCTTACATTATAATCAATCCCATGGTGCTGATTAACTCTGAAATTGTTCTGTGACCTCAGTAATTCTTCCACAATCATAAGAAAACAGAAAAACACAAAAATAAGCTTCTTTTCTTCTGTTCACATTGATTATTTCATGACTACATCACTTGTCAACAATTTTTCCGAAATTAAAAAAAAAGCTTTTTTCAAAAATTCATAAAAAATGCTTTTTTTGAGATATCACTTTACTATGTGTTTTTTGTTGTACAGTTATAAATTGACTTTTTTATGTGAAAAGGGCAATGCAATACAGTGATTCTGAAACTTGCAGTGATTTTTTGAAAAACCCCCAACATGGCCAGTATTCAGCGCATGTAGTTCCCAAAAAAGGTCAGTAGCCAGTGAGTTAAGAGTAAGACCCATCTCGTCATGCCCGTGTACATTTTCGAAATTTTTAACGCAATGCTTAATACTGTGTTTCAGATAGAAATACAACGTCGGCGTTGTTCTGTAACCGCATAACTTCCTGAGTAGATTTTACAAGTGTGTTCTTCTAAAAAGTAAAATTTCACTGCCAAAAGAAGTAGCTTGCTTATTTATACATTTGTACGACATCACATGATGGTGCATCTTCTCACCCTTAAGTTTTCCTAACTCTAAAAATGTTACTGTGTCCGATATAGTTCAAATTGGTGCAAAAATAAAATTGAGATAAAATTGATGCTATACGTTTAGAGAATGACATTGATGATAATTGAACACCGCTATTTCATCCGTTGCCGAAATTGGGTTGTGCCAAAACCTGAAAATGGCAATTTTTTCACTCACACAAAAAGTGCACAGGTACTATGATCTTGACACTAGCGCAAGCCCAAGCTCTTTGCTTGCTTCATTCCCATCCTTTTGACTTGACTAATTGCACTGTATATAACTTTTCACTAGATCTATACCTGCAAAGTAGTTCTGAGGAGAGTAAACATTATGCAGCCAGACCCAAAGTTTCAAGCCCTGAATAGAGTTGACGAGGTACCTGTAATTTCTAGCATTGCTTTCCGTGACCCTTGATCTAGACCTGTTGCCTCTTGCTTTAATATCAACGTTCAACGCCCCAAGAGACACAATATGTATGCAATGGACGCATCTTTGGCACACACGTGGCGGCAACCAGGTCACATAGTTACCTACTACTACTACTACTACTACTCTTCCCATGACCCGTCGAGAGAGCAAAGGGCCTCAACTACATTTCGCTACCTGACTCTATTTTGCTTGGCTGTCCCCAATGTTTCGCCTTTCAACTTGAACTCTCTCTCAACCGTTCACCTCCATTTCTGTTTCAGCCTTCCAATCTTTCTCTTTCACAGAGGGTTCCAATCTAGGGCTTCTCTGGTGATGTTATTATAAGATTTCTACAAAGTGTGTCCTATCCAATTCCACCTTCTTATCCTGATCTGAGTTTCAACTGGCTCTTGGTTTGTTCTTTCCTGCAACGAAGAACTGCAGGAATGATCATAGTTGCTTCGTGGGTTCAAAATTCCAATGTGAGGGGCCATTTTGGTTAACTTGCAATTCTTTGGTAGATTTAATTTAAATCTTGAAATCTTGTTGTACATGAGTGCACCGAAGAAATTTCAGATACCGGTACACAACTTGTGATTATTCTGGTTTTTCTCTGTCAACGGATATAGGTCAAAGTTCCCTCGTGGAAGGAAATGGTAACTCTACTTTAATAATGACGTCATGTCCATGATAAATGGGATGATAATATTTCAAAATGCTATAGGTTGACCAGAGGGAAATATTTTTTACTGATTACTTTGGTAATTAAATTCATGATCATGTCTTTCTGATACAAATTATTATCACAAGCCCAGAAGCAGTATTATAGTACAGTGGTCTCTGCCTTACAAGAAGCCTCTCTAGTGACTAAAAAAAACTGGGTTGCCAACCAAAGCAGGCCTGAAAGCTTTGTTGTCCAATTAACAGACAAATAATAAATGGTTTATAATTTTGTTTAAATTGGTTTTATAGTCCGTATCCCATCACCAGTGCAAGCTCACAGGCTACATCATTTATTTATCCCCCAGCACACCATTTCATTCAAAGTTCTTCTCAAATCATTGGGGAGCATACAGCAGAGCTGCCTGCAGGGTGCTTCATACTAGCATCCTGACAAGATCATTCTTTGCATTTATGCTATTCTTGATCAGTATTAAATAAGCAAAGGATATATATGCATTTTCAAGGGAAACAGGCTTTCAATTGAAAGTGAATGATGGTTAAATATCCAGTAGCATCCCTTGTTAATGAAAAAGGAGTTTTGTCTTAGTGCTCCATGCAATCTAGGTCTTTTCACATGGTACATTTTTGTTTTGTTTTTTGGCCTTGTGAGCAATTGATTGGGGGTGGTGCACAGAGGTGGGGAAAACAGGCCACTATGACACAGAACAGTTTATCTTAACCGGACGGAGACTAATTTGTACAGTAGAACACACTTAAACCAAACACGCGTAAACCAAAAATAGTGCTAAACCAAAATGAGACAGAAGTCCAGTTTTTTTCCCTTTATGGCTTTGTTTCGCTGCTAAGGGTAAACCAGAATGCGTTTCACCTGCAACACAGCTTAACCAAAAGAACCTGACTGTAGGACCTAATGTAAAGCTGAAGTGAAGTTTAGTAAAGCCAGAAAGTGAGATCTAATGGCAGCCAGATCGGTTTATAATAACCTATCCCCAACCTGATTTGCTCAATACGCACGCACAATTCCATCCAAGTCTCTCCTGTGTGCTCTTGGATCGTAACCAGCCCAGCTAGATCAGATGCCCAGTGCATGCTGTAAACTTGAGAGGGTGCAGCACACGTCACATTCACTCTCAGCCTACTCATCCAGCACATTTGCGATTGGCCTGCCTGTGGCACTACTCTTTCCCTCACAAATGGATAAACCAAAATATTTTTAAACCGAACTGATTACTTCGGTCCCAAACATTTTGGTTTAACGGTGTTCTACTGTATTTATTTTAAGGGAGATGTTATCTTAAGCAAGTTTTATCTTATCAAGACTCCACTGTATATCCATGAAAATTATGTCATGTAATAATTGGGCTAAATTTTATGGTTATTTTTTGGGGGGTTTTATGGTTTCCCATCCCAGTTCAAAACATTAAGCATACCGTATGTGATATTGTAAGTTTCATACGTAGTTGGTAATGGCTGCTGGTGTGACAGTTTATTGTCAGTTTGAGTGGATAATCTCTGTGCTTTTAATATTACATGTATTAAATTTAGATACATTTTTATTGTCATTTATGTTTTTGTGATGTAAAGCAGAACTGTCCAGTATCATCCTTCATGAAATGATGAATCATTTCATAGCATCACATCATTTTAGAACATTTTAGTAGATATATTATAATACATAGCATGATTGAAGGTTTATTTCTTTATTTATTGATTTATTCAATAATTTGTTTATCTTCTACATATAAAAATATATGTATTTGTTTACAGTTGAGCAATGCTACTTTTTGAAGATGACTGAAGACAGTCAAGGTCTTAGAGAATAGAGACAGTCACTATCTTTTGTTCCAATTCTACTGTAGATCTGAAGGTTGAATATTTATAAGGGCCAATTTCAACTTTAAAAGTAAACTCACTCTGGTAAGCAAAGTATTCAAAGTCAATGGAAAGGTATTTTATCCTTCAGGAGAGACATCATTTCCATGGTCATAAACTTTTATTTTACACACATTTGTTTTCTCCAAAATAGTGTCAGTATTTATGAGACCATAGTGTTAAAGTTTATTTGAGGAGATGATGAAGAAGGAATTTTGAAATTTAAATAATTTTTGTACTGTGACCAGAATCTTTCATACAGACGGGAGATGTACAAGTACAGTGCAATCTCTTGATAACGACATCCCTGAATACTGAGAACCCCAGGAGAGTCACATGGAATTCTGGTCCCGATTTTTTTGCTGTATCATATTAGTAACAGTAAAAGTAAAGTTCTTTCTAGGCCTTGATAGACCCAAACAGCCGGAGATCATCCAGGTTTTTGTAGCGTTAAGTGGAACAGATGATACAAGACCATCCTCTGGACAGGACGCTAGTCTATCGCTGGTTTTACTTCAAGCCCTTGCTAATACTCGCTTATACATGAATCGAGTGAAGCAATTTAATTTTCTTGCTCAAGGAAAATACATAATCGTTGTGGCTGGGATTGGAACCCAGTACCTTTTGCTCACCAGTCAAACATTCCAACCACTTAGTCACTGTGCCTCCTATTTAATAGTATTATGAATATTAGTATGACTTCCTATAGTTTCCTTACTCTCTTGAATTTGCAAATTTATACTTTCCAGTAGGCTACAGAAGTTGGCTGTATTTTGAGGTCATCAATGTCATGTTCATATTGAATGTACCTTTGTGACACTGGCTTGTTATGCTTTTGAAATACACATGAAATACAGGGTATTTTTTAATCACGGTTTGATCTTCTTTTGTAGTGTTTAACTTCCCTCATGCTGCCTTTTAATAATCAGTGAAATGCTATAAGAAATGAAAATGAAGGATTAATAGTTGATCAAGAAGGAGAAGGAAGTCATGACCCCTTTTGCTCCACATGGCCTAATGTCACATTATCAGT
>JAUEKT010297018.1:0-16886 GCA_031762655.1 Doris verrucosa | reverse complement strand
GAGAGAGAGAGAGAGAGAGAGAGAGAGAGAGAGAGAGACAGACAGACAGATAGACAGACAGACAGAGACAGACAGACAGACAGACAGACAGACAGAGACACAGACAGAGACACAGACAGAGAGATATTCACAAAATAGGTGTGAAATTCTTCTGTCAAGATAGGGAGAGGGGACAAAGGGGTGGATAGGCTGTGGCATTGAAATACCTTGTTGAACTATAATTGATGATGCACAAAAGACTTGAATTATTTTGTATATATATGTATTAAAGTAATGCTCTTTCTTAAAATACTATTCCTTTTCATCATTGATAGACAAAGATATAAACTGACTTGATAGACAGAGTTATAAATAATTGCATGTAAACATACTCGTGCAACCATACATTGACACTACGTCTAAGGCCGCTATTTAAATATTCTAAAGAATCAAAGATTTCATTTTAAATTGAGAGGTACATGTATATTGTAAAAAATAAAATATACTGGTTAAAAGATATGACTAAATAAGAAACTAGGGTCATTTTATTTTAGTCTTTGACTTACATTGATGATATCCTGTTTAGGGTTTTTTATAACAAATAATGATGTCACTGAATTAAATAAAAATTAGCAGGTCAAGATAGATTACATTTGAGTTGATACAAAAAAATGTGGAGATTCTTTTTCAGTTTTTATCTCTTTCTACTCCATACCTATTCTATTCCTTTGGAGAAGGTTTCCTATCATATCTTTTTACAAAACTGTGTTACTTTAACATATTCTTTTATACTGTTTATATTTTGATAGTTTATATTTTCTTCCACAATTTGCAGCTGATGTCTGATTTATTTTGTTGACTCAAATCTTAACTTACTTAGATTTCAATTTTGTTTTAAACTGTCCATGTATATACTACTTTGAAAACCAAATCTTTTGTATTTTATTTGTACTTTTTTGTTATATTTATATTGCATTTGAGGTTTAATCCTCTATATCAATTGTAGTTATAATACAGCTGTATTTAAATTTCTTAAGGATGCAACTTAAAATGCAAATTTCCCAGCGCTCTCCAGGTATGATAGAATGTCTGGTAATATTCTACAAGAAATCCAGGGAAAAATATTGAAAACACTCTGCCTTTGAACTGAAGCAATAAGAATGAGACCAATTAAAGGAGGAGAAAAAAAAAAACCACAGGGAAAAAAAGATTGAAATGATAATTCAACTAGGGAAGTAATCAAAAGAGAAAACCCAACTAACAATCCTACGAAATCTGTAATAAAGAAAACGGAAAGTACAAATACATTCAAAAATGAAGGAGATGAGCAATAGGATTGCATAACACAACTGAGAAGTTAAGCCCCATCTCAATACATAACTTTTCAAGAAGTGAAGGGTAAAATGCTTAAAGATTTTTTAAAGATGTCGATGAAACTGATTTACTAGTCATAAAAATAATCAATTGAATAAAATTTTCAGCGAAAATTATCAATTAGCTGACGCGACGTAATGACTTTTAAAACACCTTAACTGTCCTTATGGTGCAGACAGAAGTGTTCATTTCTAGCACACACACACAGAGGGGCACAATGATGTTAAAGACTATTGGTTGAATTTCCAAGTTATGTCCTTCTATAACAACTGTTGGAGTGAGTTTCACACTTACTACAGGACAGTGTAGTGCGACGTGTCAAGTCTCAGTGATCCACTATGTAACAAGGCTAGACAGACTCGTCCGCTATTCCCCAGACAAAAATCAACACCATCTGAATTATATTATGCTTAATAACTAAATAAGGCCAACGACATTATCTTCTAAGATTCTAATGAAACTCTCCTTTTTAAACCATAATGAAAAAAAATCTTATCAACAAAGAAATATGAACAAACAAAAGTGAAACAAAAACTAAAGTAAAATTCTAAGATAATAGCAAAAGCAATGCAAATCTATAAGACAAAAAAAAAATTTGTATAGAAATGATATCACTAATGTGATAAACATGAAATAGACATAGAATTATAAGTGCATCTATCCTGTACACAAAAGTCAATTGAAACCAGTGGGTAACTGAGAGAAAGCCGACATTTTTATCCTTTCTGTGTCTGTCTTAAGATGAATACACAGACTTGAGAAAGAGCATCCACTTTTATCTCTAATCAACATTATTTTTACCATCCTTTTAAAAACGTACACTTTATGTCATAAGCATAAGATCATTTTCTACCAGGTGCAGTGATATACATGAAACAGTACAATATTTTACTTCAGGGCTATCTCTAAAGACCATTACATGAAAAGCGCTACAAATGCATAGCAATAAGGGGCTTTCTCTCGGTTAGGCTCCAGGTCTCTAGAAGCAGACATAAAGGTGGAGGACAACAAAGCAAAAATGATCATGCACGGCTATTGACCTAATGGCAAGCAAATGGCTACATACCCCTGCACCATACTGCCACTGAAAACAAAAGCCAAACGAATGGATGGGCCACATGTATTTCCATTCAGTCTTGAAGGTCAGTTTTCTCCCATACCACTCATGCCACCCAAACCCATCAACCCTTTGGAACTCGATGGTTTAACCAGAGTTATAGACTTGTTTCAATCATTATAAAAAAAACAATAACAACACAATTTCTTTTAAAAAGAATTGTTTCTTTTATAATAATTTAAAAAAATATCATGATTTAGCATAATCTTAGCAAAGTTTAATATCAAATGTTCTCTTTCCAAAAAACCAAAAAAACCAAACCCAAAACAAGTCTTAAATCATGAAATAGTCGTAGAACCATCTCGATTCCACCTTTCAGTGTGGGCATGGTTACATTTGGGTTATAATGCAAAACATTCCAGCAAGGTAACCTGAGAACAAACATGCCTGACCGTACACATCCACTACATGAAAGGAAATCCACGGCCTTGACTCACACCTAGCAAGGTCATCATAGAGTGGCATTCAATCAACAACAAACATGGCTGAGCTGCTGTGGCTCAGTGGTTATAGCATGTTACATTGGACCACGTACAATATAAAAAAAAAAGAAAAGAAAAGGATCAAATTCTAAACTGGTATCAAATTGTGACTCAGTCGAATGAAGAAAAAAAAAGAATAAAACTAAATCCAATTCCTAAACCCTCAACCTTTCACCCTGACGACCACCTCCACCTACACAATGTTTTTACAAATCATGCTCTAAGCACTTTTAAGTCCATAGCCTAAGGCAAGCAAGTTGTCAACATTTCTTTTTTAAATCTGAGTACTTCTTTGACAATCATAGAAACAATCATTGTATTTGTCACACATCAAGGTCTATAAGAGATCACCAATTTGAGACCAATATCTGTCTTAAGAGAATGCTATATAGATGACTAGAGTAAGTCAAGAGTTTCAGTAGAACTTGATACTTGGGTTTACATCTTGACTATTGTTTGAAAGTATGCGTTTGAACGACAGTTGGGGAAGACTTTGCATTCAAACCATTTTTGAAAATTTTAATGTTCGGCATGATCTTGTCACACAAGGCTCACATCCCCAACCAAATGATATAAGCTTGTACCATCGGATTTGGCACGCAGTGTTGGGAATATAAGAATATCAAAGACAATTCAAACTCTCAGACACATCATCAATGTATCAATCAGCAATTGCATTGTTGGCTATGTGGGAAACAATGCCATTCAACCAAAACAGCATAATCCCAGTATGGGAAAGGAATTCTTTGGCTGATAAATCAGGAGTGAAAAAATAATCAATTTGGATAATGTCCTGCTCATCATGATAGCCATATCCCAACATTGCATTCAGTCTGACTACAAAGCTCACTTCTTCATTGTTCATTGCTTTTCTCTAAAAATGTGGTACCAAGTTTAATAATAATATTATAGTTGTAATAACTAATTGATTGTCAGTTTTGCAAAATAAAAAGAATTTAATGTATACAAATTGTCAGTTTTAAACACGGATATTCAATTCAATCCACAGCTTTTTCTTTAATACCTGGAATGACGTTGGCTTAAAGTTTGCATGATCTTATCTGCAACTATCAATACTACTGTATAGACATATTTTGGAGAAAGTACTCAATTAAAATCACTAGATTGTTACCAGAACAGTGATCAAGAAATGAGCCTACCTATTACTGGAATTGCATGGCTATATATTTAGAAACTTTTGGCCAGAAATGGAACATAAATTTGTTTTAAAATCTCTATACTATTTGTATAAATAAAACTATCCAAGAGTACTACATGGTTTAAAGATTATGGAAATTTAACCTCAAAAAATGTACGACTGCATTGGGAAAAAACCCCCATTCCATATGATCATTCTCTCTTGAAAAAGACCAAGTCAAAAATCGTGCATTTACATTCGGGCATTGGAAAAACACACTGGGTGTTGGATGTCATGATGAATGCACGGTTCATTGTAATGGTTGAAATCATGGCAGGAAGTCAAATGTTATTGTAAAACCTGGGCGACATGCTACTTGTATAGTTTAAACATGTTTATTATGGGTCACTTTTGACATGCATGTTTCATATGAATGAGGGGAATGATAGGTAAATTTTAAAAAAAGGCATTTTCACTATACGTGGTCAAGGTATACACATTAATATCAGAGTACAGAAAATTGAAGACTAGTGCATTGTTGAGCGAAATATTGTATCTGTCCCCTGACTGTCAACCCTCTTTTAAATATTTTCCTTTATATACTGCCAAACCTCCATATTGATCTTAACTTTATTTATTTAGAGCAAGGGAACTTGATGGGAGCTAAAGCCTTTAGCGTGAAATTTAAAATCTTGTTAAAAAAAGAAAAGAAAAAAAAAAGGCCTAGTGGATACCCTTAAATAACATGCCACTCATACCAATGACTCTGGTTTAGTAATCAGAGTAATGGTACACTGGCTGACTGATCCCCATTCCCAACCAAAAATACAAGACACGCCTAAATATAAAAAACAAAACAAACACTTTACAAAAACTACCGAATGTTAATAGAGAATAAGTACAATCCTCAGTTGTGTTTTTTCAAAGAGTGATCTTTGGGGAGACGGGAACACACACTTATATTTCTGTCTTATTCACACGCTTAATCAGAAGTGGACCTGGTGCAGTTTTAAAGAGTTGATCAATATTGGGGAGACTGAGAACACCCACTCATTCTTTTTTTTTTTGCGTGTTTTTTTTTGTTCTGTATGGTTAACCAGAAGTTGACTTAAAGAAATACACTAAAGTTTCACAAAAAGCTTTCACCCTGGATTCCATCTGTCTGTGTGGGGGAATAGTTCCACAGACATAAAATTTCTCAATGTCAGCTACAATTGACACACTTTCTGAATTCCCCACCATGTTATTTTAGTTCAAAACATGCATGTTGTTATTCTAAAATGACAAACAGAAAAAGCTGTCGGTGATTCGGGGTCCCCACATGCCCACATGCGTGCGTGCCTTAAGCTTAGGACGCGGGCAACAGGGGTGTGGTATGCCCTCTTTGCCCTACTGGCAGCTATTGCACACATCCCTACTTGTGGCTAGCTCACATGAATAAGCCAAGCTTTCAGGTTTGAGATGAGATGGGATTTTCCGACTAGTGACCACCAGTGAGACAGATGCAGCCCAAGTACTATACAGGCCTCCTGAAACAAGGTGCTTTAACCAATTTTTAATAATACTTCTTTACTGCATTTCTTAACTATGCGATTGATAACTATCCAAATTTCTTGAAAAGAGAGAATCACATTTCCTTAAGTTGATAGAGAAGACATAATAAAAGATTAGTGGGGGAAAAAACATTCCATGAGGCATGAAAGAACAGAATAAAAGACTAAAAGACGGTTAGAGACAGATATCTACCAAAAATAAAATCGGTCAAAAATCATTTTTATCTTCTGACAGAGAGGAAATCAACAATGGAGTAAAGAACGATCAGCAAGGTTTAGTAACTCGACTACTTGAGAATAAAAAAAAAATGTCAGTTCATTTTATTACTGAAGACAGACAGGACTTGTTATCATTTTTAAGAAAGATATTTAAAAGGTAACAGAAATTAAAAATGTCAGTTGCCAGAAAAGTGGTCAAAATTGAGATTTTGAAAACATTTGGTCCAAGATGCTTGTTTAAATCATAGCAGAGCAACGGGCAGCAGCTTAGAACAGGAGACCTTAGATTAGCCATAAAAAAGGAGAATTCTAGCAGTGTGCCTAAGGACACACCCTGAGACTAACAAGGAGAAGCTTACGCGTTCATTTGCACCCTGTCTGGTCCTTAGATAGTTAAGCAAACGCTGTAATGCAAATATAGAGACAAAGAACCATCAAGAAAGCTATCATTTTTTTAAAGGCACAGAGAGGTAGGCAATTGCATTCAAGCCTTAGATTTTGTACTACAGCTCCCTGCCAAGGGAAAAAAAAGACTAGTCTATTCTAAGTGTATTATACTTCTGTAACTAGGCTGAGGTCTCATATCAGGTTTTAAGGAACATTTGCAAAGAGAAATCTGCAGAGTAATTTACTAAAACAATTACTGTTGGAAATTACTAAGTATCATGACAAAAATATGACTACTCTTTACAAAGATGATAAAACAAGAAAAGTAGAAAAACGCTAGCTCTATTATGCCAGCCCCTGCCATATATTTTCTCTTATTTATTCTCATTCTTCTGTAATCCTCATTGTCATCATAACCATCATAATCTTCGATGAAATCATTCACATAGCCAATAATTAATTTGAGAGAGAACAAAAGACAAGTATGCAAAGCCCTCAGAGAAGTCTCAGTTGAGAATCACAAAGAAAGAGAGGGATTGATGAAATACAAAGATGAGAAATTGATTACCATAGCATGGTGACAGTAAAGATAATGTTACAATTTCTATTCATAAATCAATAGTAAAACATAACATGTATGTTTAATGTAAAAGCATCCTTTCTACGTATACATAATTCGGTATGAGAAAAACTAACCAATCAATACCACATGTGTAAAGATATGAGCTCCAAGGAATAAAAGTTTATATTTTGAGAATAAAAATGGGGTAAATATGAACATTTGTCTCAATGCAAATACTCTACGTGTAGATATGTGTAGATATCGTTTACAAGACTAATCTATCCTAAAGCATAAATTCAAGATGGTGCATAAGTAATACGAGTACTATGTTAACTTTGAATATTGTGATACATCAAGGACACAAGAGAATTATAATAACTTAACCACAACACACTGTAATTATTTTTATTATTATTATTGGAATGGTGGTAAGGGTAAAGTCTGAAGAATCTAACTTTATTTTCAACGGTCCTTCATTCTAATAAGTTGCGTCTTCAATAAATATGTGTATTGTTTGGCTGAAGTGTTTGCAACTTATCCATGTTCAAAGAAATGCCATAGGCTCACCACATGAAACACAATAAATCCCCATGGCAGGATAGTATTATCACACCTAAATAAGGCAGATTATAATTTATGTTCAATATCACAACACCTTAGAAAGAAACAACAAAGTAACCATAACTTGACACAACTTTTGTGTACAATGCCAAAAAACAAATGGCGCATCAAGGTTTATTGGCTATTTTCACAACTTTATCGGAGACAATAAAATGTGATGTAAATGCAGGAACTTTTCTGTTAATATTTCCAACCATAAACTATCTTAGACTTGCTGTCCACCAAGAAAAAACTCATGACATAAATCTCAGGAATCGTACTATGGAATGTTATTGAATGAGCACTGAAAACTATCCAGATTCACAGCTTACTCAGCAGTTTTATTATATATGTACCTGTTGAAAAATAAGCCCTTCAGTGTGTTTCATTTGCCTATCATTACATACAGCCCACTTGAATACTATTTTTTTCCTCAATTCCATGCCTCCGTTTCTACAATGATAACAGGTGGAGAATAGTTCATGACGTCCGCTGTTATTGGTTTTCAAACCTGAGGGTCAAAGGCATGCTTCATTTCAGTGCTAATAAAAGCAAAGCATCAAGTGTTGTCACTTTTCCTTTGGGTGGAAAATAAATCTGTGACATAAGGTGTGATGACTTACTCATGTGTGCACTCAAGTTGTATGATCGTTCATCAACAATTTTGAGAATTCTATAACACTAAACATATTTCTGTCTTTCAGTCTTTTAAAACGAAACCCACATTAATGCATTGCATACAAATTTTACACAAATTTTGAAGAAATCATTGAGGGATATCTAATTGATAAAGTTTGACTCTGAATTCTTTTTCATAAATGGCAGTTGAAATATGAAGTCATTGATAACTTCTAACTGTACCCACTTTTCACCCCTAACTTCACATGTGACCCACTTTTCCTACAATAATGTATACATGTGGACATATGTATGGTTTCTAATTCTGAACATCACTTATGAACACCATGCATTGAAAAAACAAAACGAAATACAATAGCCCTGATACTGTAAAACGAAAGGAGCAAGATGACATGCGCAACAACGCCGGGAAAGAAAGTACTGACGACTGGGAAAATAGCAGAGACACAACATTGACGTATCATGCTTATTTACACAGGAAGCACTGGCCTTAAACAAAATCAATGGAAAAAAATCCAACCTAAAGAAACAAATAAAACAAATAATTTTTGCCTAGTGTTATGAAAAAAGATCTTGCTTTCTCCTTTCTTACCCTTCGTTGACTAGCTTTGCTGTGAGTCATTTCAAAGACACTACAGACAAATTAGTTTCACCTTATCATCACATTTTTAAAAAACGCTCGCATATTGTAAGAAAAAAAGCAAAAATATATCGCTTCAAAAGAAAGGGACGAAAGAAAAAAAAACAAAAACATTATTGCTAAAAATCACAACACAAAAACACTCCAGTTGCCAACATCACCCCGGTCCCCTCCCAGATGAACAAAGCCCAAGACCAACGACTAAAAAATTCGTTTTTAGAGAAAACGGCATATTTGGTTTAGAAAAACTAACCTCCTTATCATCAGCAGTGATGCCATCAAAGACCATGGCAACAAGTTCATCTGTCTCTTTGTCAAGGAGAAATACAGAACATCTGTCAAACAAAAAATAAAGAAATATCTTTATACACCTGTGATTTGCAATCGTGAGTGGGCTTGACTTAAGTTAAAAGAGTGGGACTGAAAAATGCTGCAACTTCATAGTCCATAGCTAATATTTCATATTTATTAAATACATTTATGATAATATATTATATAGCCATGCAAATGCTTTTCACTATCCTTCGGTATTAATAATTCTCATGTCCTTCAAATAAAGGAAAATTGAAAGCATGTTATAATGTGCGTAACTATTTCTCCGAATCAATACAAAGTGATAGAATTTGACTTCAATCGATTTAGTCATCTGATCCTTAATGTCTGTATTACTGTAAATTTCTTCATGACCATCTCTGTCTTCAGCAAACCTTTAATTTTACTCCTTTGACAGAAGTGTCAACCACTTCTCTAAATAAAAAATACAAACCTCTCAGCATCTGTAAGGTTCCTCGCTTCTTGCATGATCTCTCTCAACAATTTGGTGAGGTCATCTGGAAAAGAAAGGATAAGGAGAATAGATAAAAAGTCTGTTTTTACTGGATCCTAATGGGTTAATATTATTTTGCGTAGAAAAAAAAAGCATTTGAATAAGTTTTCCACTGGAAAGACTTAACGCAAAACATGGTCAGAACAGAAGATGAAATGTACCAGTTCATAGATTAAAAGAAAATGTTTGAAAGTAGCTATAAGTCTTTGCATCAAAGGAGATCAATTTAATTGGCATATCAAAGGTGAATGGCAAGCAATACAATGCACATCAAGTAAGGAAAAAAGGAAAACATTAAAAATGGAAGACAACAGAAAATATTCAGGGTTACTTTTTCCAAAATTTTTGAAAACATTAAGTTTATCATTTGAAAACATTATGTATTATTGATTGTAGTATGATTAATTTCAGAATGAAATATGGTCAACTTAATATTTCCTTCTTTTGTTTTGTGGCAATAAATATTTGAGAGAATGAAGAGTTGTCTAGCAAATCTATGTATTTCTTGATCTAAAAAATCTAACCAGTGTCAACAAAAAAGCAAAGAATGCAAATTTCAGCAAATTGGAATTCAAACGCTGAAATAAAGTGCCAAAACTGAAAGCACAACTCAAATCAGGGCCTCCAACAGGATTTATTTTCATAGGGACTCTTTGATTGCATTTAGAAAAAGCTTTTTAATAGATTCTTTTGCTTTTGTACATATTACATCATCGTCATGGATTTAAAAAGTGACTTTATCTGAAAAGCCGAAAGTGGCACTAAGTTTGTGCATTTCAATTGTGGCACTATAAGAAACTTGTATTTGTATTAACAGTTGGGGGTAAAAATGACAAACCTTTACAAAGTTTTTAGAAGTTAAATATTCCTCCACCTTCAAAAAGTTAGCCTCAATTATCAGTTACTGGTGAGCTTTTATTTCAAGAATGTTGTATAGTCCCAAATATCCTGTCTAGCCCTGGTTTGATGTGCTGTAACACAACTGGTCAAATATCAACAAAGTTCAAGTACTATACCAAGGCTATCTGGGGTAAGGCTACAGGGCAAAGTCCCAATTATGTCTGAGAACAAGACTTGGCCTCTTTGCCTGAAATTACAAGAACTGAGCAGGCCAATCCCCTGTTGGGGTGGCTGAAATGAGTGAGTGTAAGTAAATTCTTTTTCAATGCCCTGTCCTCTCAAACTCTGTGGATCGTTACCAGTCATTAATTCTAACCCTGGTTTATCTTGCAAGAAAGAAGTATTATGACAGGAGATGCTGGAATCGCAATTGTCATCATCCCTTTCTTCAATAGATAAGCTGGTAAGTAGGCAGTCATTCAAATCGTTGTGAGTGTAGTCCTTTGGGCACATAAAAGTTTGGTCAGTGAAATCAGTGATACTTTGGGATTTACAATAGAATGTGTCATCTAAAGCTTGATCCATATCTCTGCTCGTATCATTGTAGGAGGATGGAAAATACTTTCTTTCTTCTAAACCATGCTCCTTGGAATCATGCCGGACATTCAAGTATCTTTTGAGGTCCTTTGATTGCTTAGTTTCAAGCGGAAAGTGTGAGGATAGCTCAAGGTCTGATCCAATGTCATCTCCATTGTCCATGATCTGACCAAGCACATCAGTCCTTACAGGCAAGTAAGCAGTTGCACTGTTTCTGATTAAATCAAGGTCTGCTTTACAAACATCTTGACATGTCCATTTACACGACATTCCTGCGTTTTCATTGTGAGAGGGAGTACTTGGTGAAAATTGCCCGATTTTGCTTTTTTCTACACAGGCTGAATCGTCAATGCAGTGATGTCCAGGCAGGCAATAGTTTTTAACATCTTTTGTGTCAGCATTATTAGCAATGCAACATTTTACTATAATTGCAGTTGGGTCCATGTCAGTTTTGTTCTCTTTCTCAAATTCAGAATGTTCAGAATGTTTGTGAAAGACACATGATTCATGAAAGCATTCATTTTCAAACGATGGATGACAAGGATCATGATCATGACAGATGTGAAAATACCTAGTGCAGTGATTATTAGTGCAAATGGCATCTTCATCTTTGTTTAGACTATCCTTTAACTCGTCAGTTTGCGACAACCATAATAGAGTTTCATTTGAATTATTCAAATCCCACAGAACTTTGGAAAAATAATTGGTTCTTTGCTTCTTCTGACTTTCTTTATCCAAACAACCACTGCTGCCAAAAAGATCATCTGGGACATCAAAGCCATAGCAACCTTCTTGGAGCTTTTTCAGTTCTGCTAAAGTGCGTATTCTGCTTGAAGTGTGGTTTAAAATATCTGAGTCACTCTTTGAGCTCGAGGAGTCGGTAATGAGTTGCTCACTGAGGGTATCAGCTGTGTTCATGCCATCAGTGTAAGACTCGGAGAAAGCATCAAGATCATCATCAGAAACCACACTTGTTGTGACATACTTGCATTCACGCATGCCTTTGTTTCTGACCAAATATTTTGGATCAGAGTGGCATTGATTTAATGCCTCACTAAGTTCATCACTTCCATTTCCATCCTTGACAATAAAGGTCTCATTCAAAGTGCTCTCTCTAAAATAACCCTTGCTAATCTGATCATCTTTTGGCCTTGAAGAAAAGCGGCTAGTGGCCTTAGCAAGATCATCACAGTCTGCCATTGAATGTTGGATAGAAATGTCTTCATTAAATACTGGGAATGTGTTGTTTTCTAAATTAGCTTCAAATGGTTCCTTGGAAATATCCTGGCTTATAAGTTCGCATTCAATGTCAGGATTTGACACATAAGAAGCTGTCTTTGCAATCCATTCATGTATCAAATCTTTTTTATCTCTCTCAACATTTGCAACAGATGTCTCAGGACAGTCTTTAAGATTTCCGACCCTTCTTTTAATTTCGGTAACCTCAAAACATTCAGCAGTCTGGTTTGATAAAAGAGTAATCCTTGTGCTTTCTTCATTCTTCATAGGACTTATAGGCAGTAACTGACTTCCTTCATTACTACTAATGGTTGGATGGTAACTGAAACTGTAACATGGCAAATCAGCACTGGACTCCTCCTGGTTATTATCATCAACTTTATCTTCATGCGATGCTTGATCAGCATCATCCTCATCTATGAAACTCAAAGTGTAATACTTGGCACAAAAGTCAGTTTGGAGACTGTCTGTGCTTGTGCACCCTGTTTTTTCCTGATGGGTAGTTAGTTTCTCATATGATTTGAAAGCCTCATTTTCTGTTCCAGACGTCTTGTCCTCTTGACTTTGAAACTGTGTAAGTAGATTTTCAATTATGTCGTTGCAGACATCTTTTTGGCTATTAGATGAAGAGTCCGAAAGAGCTTCATCATCATTGCTATTCCATGAATTTGTGTCAGCCGAGTTCAAAATATGAGCATCATATGACAATGTTTTACCCACATGCTCAATGGGATTATCTTCCTCATCATATATTTGTGTTGCTGATGTTCTTGACTCAGAATGTCCTGCTGACAAAGAACTTAATTTCTCATCACCTGCGTAACTTTTTTGAAAGGCATCTTTCATTAGGGTACTTCTTTGACTCTTCGTTGATTTGTCTGAAGTAGTGACTGAGCTTGTGCTTCCTTCATCATCCATGTGGATGCAGACAGAGACTTCAAATTGAAATTCATCCAAGCATGAACAAAGTGCAGTAGTACTTGCCAGATGTGTTGCCTCTTCTTCCGAAGAAGTTATTTTATCAAGGTCATTTTTATTTTTTGGTATATTTTCAAAACAGTCTTGACTTTCTTGTTCATTAACCTTAGAGTTTTTAATGATTTGCACATACCCTTTGGGCCCTCCTCCACTTTTCAATGAAGCGCCAAGGTTTTCTTTTTCATTAATGTTTTTTACAAGGTCTATATCTGTGTGCGTATTCGCAAGCATCTCTTCATTTGCTTTTACATCTGTTTCAAGGTCTCTAGTTGCGTGTGTATTAGAAGCTGTCTCTTTGTTGTCTTGATTTCCAGTTTCTTTGACAAATGTCTTAAAAACGTCAATCTCATCATGAACGATGGCTGATTTTTCACTTTTACTCTCCAGAGACTCAATGCTTCCTGATTCATCCTCAGTTGGCTCATTTTCAGTTCCCCCAGTGGTGTCTTCGCTTTCCTCTGAGATGACAGGTAGTTTGTCAAAGAAATGTCCATACTGTGGTTGTGAACTTCGAATATTGATAAATGGGTCATAATTAATTTCAATGGGGGCAACTCCTCCATTTTCTGGAAAGTTTTCAACATCCTCAGTGGTTTCCATACAGTTCGGGAGATGCTCGTCGCAAACTTCTACCATTTCAGTTTCATTTTCATTAGCGCATGGAGACTTACGTACTTCATCATGACTTATTTCAAGCATCACACAACTCTCATATTCATCTACAAAATTTGGCAAGTCATTGCTTTCATATTTAGCAAATGACAAACCTGAATGGCTGACAATATCAGTGTTTTCACCAATTTCAGATAAAGCCATTTGATCATATTTGGTTCCGTGGCATAGTTCATCACCTCCAATCTCAGCCATTTGATCAGATTTGGTTCCGTGGCATAGTTCATCACCTCCAATCTCATCAATTGAAGAAATCATGCCGCTATTCAGAAAATCCTCATTATCATGATCTGCATCATTTAAAGGCTCTGTGAACAGAGTGTATTTATCCACAATAGGCCTTCTGAAAGTCACAGACTTCTTGCTGGTTGAAGAGAGATGGCCATAAACAGTTGGCGCATCTCGTTTTACAGGAGTAGATGAAAACTGGGCAAGTGGACAGGCATCAGTATTGACTAAAATACTGAAACCATCTCGCCCACTTCCTTTAGAGGGATCACAATATTCTTGACTACTCATCCAGGGGGCACTGAATGCGAAGGAAGGGGATGATTCTGTGGCAGGGAGCTCGGCTGATTGAAATTCTGCACTTGGTGGGTTTGAATGACTCTTGACTGGTGTACTTTCTCCTTTTCTAACAGAGACAATGTCTCTGAAATAGCAAGTTTGATATCCTGCCCCATCATTTTCTTCCAATGACTCGCTCTTAAGAGAATAGAAATTATCTTCAATGTTCCTTTCACAATCTGACAGATGGCGATCATTATCAGAAAGGACAGTGTCGCTAGAAGTAAATAATCTTTGAGTTGTATCTTCATCTGCATAGGTGTCATCCTCCAATGAGCATGAAGAGTGGGATGATTTGAAGAATTTTAGTTTCCGTCTCGCCCCTGAAAGGGGAACAACCGCGCTATAAGGTGTGTGAAAAGAGTCTGACATAGTGTTTGATTTATTGAATTGCACTTTGCTTTCACTGTCCTCTTCCTTACCAGCATTCCCATCATTGCTCAAGCTGTCAGTGTAATACACCGAGTCCAACAGTATACTTTGTGTGCAATTTCTTTGATGGAGTTCATTAAGAGTGATAGTGTTGTCTAGGCAAACCTCACAGACCTCATTGTGAGCATCTTGGTTGTGTGGAATATTATACACTCTTGCATTATGGTCACTGTTTGTCCTATTCATTGGGGATTCAAAATGACTCAGTTCATCATTGTTAGTTTGCCTACTCATAAACTTGTCCTCTCTCACACAATCACAGACGTGAGGTTGAAAGGATGATGCCTTCAGCAGGTCACTCCTTCCTTGTACATTTTTAGACCTGCTGATGGCTAATAGGCTATATTTCAAAGGTTGTCTCCTTTTGACTCTTTGGGTTTTATCCAAACTTAAATCCACATTGCTGATGTCGGCATCTAAAGCCTCATCTTCTCCGCTCAGCAGATCACTTTCTCCATACAAAGTAGCAGACGGAGTTGATAAGGTCAAGCTCTGAACAGACAATTCATTCTCTTCTACTTTTTCTACTTTGTTGTCTCTACCAGAGCCCAAAAGACATGTCTCATCTGAATTTGTGATACAATGATCCTTGTCCTTCTTGACAGACTTGTCAGGCAAGCTGCTGACAATTTGGCCTTTCGATTCGTTATTGTCCAAGAGGTCATAGGTGATATTTAGGTTGTAATAACTGCCAGTGTATGTGTCAGAGAATGTATTGTTTGATACGCAAGCACTATCAGGGTCCTCTGAAAATGGATATTGATCAATGTTGCCAGAATTGTCCGCATCTTGATTAATCTTACACAGGTTGTCAAATTGTTGATCAATTTCACCCACTTTTTCTATGAATTGATCAACATTACCATGGCTGTCTCCATGTTGTTTAATGTTACCGTGGTTGTCTATACTTTGGTAAGTGTTATCAGAACTCTCTTCATCTTGATCAATGTTAACAGAGCTGTATCTGTCTTGGGCGATGTAAACAGGGTTATATTCATTTTGATCAATTTTAGCAGGGTCATCTTCGACTTGATCAATGATAGCAGGGTTGTCTTCAACTTGGTCAATGATAGCAGGGCTATTTTTACTTTGGTCAATTTTAGCAGGAATGTTTTCAACTTGGTCAATGACAGCAAAGTTGCCTTCAACTTGGTCAATGATAGCATGGTTGTCTTCAACTTGGTCAATAGTAGCAGGGATGTCTTCAACTTGGTCAATGATAGCAGGGATGTCTTCAACTTGGTCAATGATAGCAGGGTTGTCTTCAACTTGGTCAATGTTAGCAGGGATGTCTTCAACTTGGTCAATGATAGCAGGGTTGTCTTCAACTTGGTCAATGATAGCAAGGTTGTCTTCAACTTGGTCAATTTTAGCAGGGTTGTCTTCAATTTGATCAATCATAGCAGGGTTGTCTTCAACTTGGTCAATTTTAGCAGGGTTGTCTTCATCTTGATCAATTATAGCAGGGTTGTCATCAATTTGGTCAATGATAGCAGGGATGTCTTCAACTTGGTCAATGTTAGCATGGTTGTCTTCAACTTGGTCAATGATAGCAAAATTGTCTTCAATTTGGCCAATGATGGCAGGATTGTCTTCAACTTGGTCAATGATAGCAGGGTTGTCTTCAACTTGGTTAATGATGGCAAGATTGTCTTCAACTTGGTCAATGATAGTAGAGTTGTCTTCAACGTTGTCAATGATATTAGGGTTGTCTTCAACTTGGTCAGTGATAGCAGGGCTGTCTTCAACTTTGTCAATGATAGCAGGGATGTCTTCAACTTGGTCAATGTTAGCAGGGATGTCTTCAACTTGGTCAATGTTAGCAGGGTTGTCTTCAACTTGGTCAAAGATAGGAGGGATGTCTTTGACTTGGTCAATGTTAGTAGAGATGTCTTTGACTTGGTCAATGTTAGTAGAGATGTCTTTGACTTGGTCAATGATAGCAGGGATGTCTTCAACTTGGTCAATTATACCAGTGTTGTCTTCAACTTGGTCAATGATAGAAGGGATGTCTTCAACTTGGTCAATGATAGCAGGGATGTCTT
>JAUEKT010296907.1:0-11189 GCA_031762655.1 Doris verrucosa | reverse complement strand
AGAGAGAGAGAGAGAGAGAAGAAGAAGAAGAAGAATGGAGGAGTGAGATGTAAATCTATTTCTTAGGAAAGACAGATAACAAGTCCATGTGAAAAGCTGGAGCTCAGCCGTTGTTCTCATTTGCTCTGCTTCATGATTCAGGATTTGAGAAATGAGATAAAAGAGTGAAACCAGATATCCCCTCAAACTTATCTACGGTATGATGTTTCATGGTTTATGTCATAAAAGATGCAAACATTTTAATCAATTAACCTACAATTGGCAACAACATTGGTTTGATAAAAACACATCTTTTTAAAGGAAGATGCATGAAGCATCACTTTCAATGACTTCAAAACTTCAAGATTTACAGTCAGACACAGATACAACTTTGACTACAAATGTCATAATTGTTTAGAGATGCTTGCCTTGTAAAGAGAAGTCCTCTGTCGAGACTCTTGAAGCCGCTTGGTGCTTTTCTTGGAATCTGGTTTAACAAAATCAAATACCGTATCATTAATCTTTATTTAAATGAATGCCTTCACATATGTAAATTCAGAAGATTTTATTAAACAATGTAATGATATTATCTTTTAAGCATAACAACTCAAACAATCATTTTAAATGTGACTTAAATTTATGACATTATTTTTAAGAATTTAGACGAGAATTTGAGGTTGCACTCTTTTGTCTAGCTTTAACATTCTAACTGGTATGTCAGCAAATGTATTTTCATTCAAAAGTTTATTTTAATGAGAAACAAAAGAAAACTTACTATTGTCAAAAAATCTGTTTGGATCAGATGCATTCCTCTCAAATTTTTCAAGTTTAGACAGCAGACTTTCTCTCTGCAGTATTGCTTCTGAGACAAGCTCCCATCGCTCAATTGCCTGGAAATACCGTACCGGTACATAGAAATAGATAAATTTAAAGATAAACATAAATATGGATTCGTAGTCCATCTCTTTGTACATTTACCCCCCATCAAGCCATTTCACTTCAAAATCCTTCTCAACTTCCTGGGGAGCATACATTAGAGCTACCTGTTAAGTGCTTCATACTAGCATTCTTTGCCTATAGCTAGGTATTTAAACCTGAGTGGGGTGAAGCAATTCGAGTTACATTCTTACTCAAGGAAAATGCATGGGGTTTTCGGATGAGGCTCAAACTCCGTACCTCTCGGTCGGCACTCTGATGCTCTAACCACTCAGCCAATGTGCCTTCATAAATTGGTATCAATAAACATTACATGCATAGCAAAGTCTTGAGCTCTGAAAGAACCCTTAGTAATGATTCGGGGTTTGTCAATGAAATCACCTTGGTGAAATCAAGGTAAAGTGATAAAAGGCTGTGGTTCCCTTTAGATGCTTTGCTATGCAGTTAGACCAATAATTCAAATCAGGTGTCATCAAACCAGTTTCTTTTCCTATTCTCATAGATTTCTATTCAAGGCCTGTGGTGTAGTTTTAGATTTCAACTCCCCAAAAATTGACTAAACTTACCCAAAGCCTACACCTAATCAGTTTGACTACTTCATTCTGACCAAACCCTCAATCTTCTGACCTTCAATCTTCTGTAGTGTCAAGACCAAAATGGCAGTTATATTCCTCATTTTTTACATCTCAAAACAACACAGCTTTGTATTTGAATATCAAAGAATAGTTTCATTTCAATGCGAATTGTTTATCAGAATGGTGAATGCTGATGTAATGATTTGATTACCATAATGGTCAGTTTCCAAGAAAACAAGTACTGGGTAAAACTTCTTCTTTGATATGTCCTCTTTAGACTGCGACAAGGGTGAGCCGCTCTTTATTGTCATATTAATAGTTGTTTAGTCTGGACCTTTAGGAAACATGTGTTATTGTTTTAAGACTTGAATTCCCTTTGAGTTTGTAAGCTGTCAACTGTGGCAATGGTACACTTTGTAGTAGAAGTTTTGAATATCATACAACTTGCAAATCTTCAGCAACCATTTGCTTAAAAAAATATTTAATTCTCAACAAAGCTTTTCTTAGCTTTTTACATTATCATTTGAGAGTTATCTCTTCTTTATGAAAGTCATCTCTACTTATTTGTTAATTTAAATTGACATTAACTAAAATAAACCATGACAATCGACCGAAAACAAGATTGCTTAGCTTACCTCCGTTAATTTGTTAAAATAATCATTACAGCTGTATTTGATGGCCATATCCAAACGCTGAGCATCTGGCATCTGCAACTGCTGCCACACTTTCTCCAATCTTTCTTGGGGTTGCGGTGCTTTCTTTAGATCATCTGCCATCTGTGAAAAATCAAACAATGTGACAATACCATATGCTGTAATGTGAAATGATTAGGCCATATTCTCTACTTAAAGCATTGATGTGGCTATTCTTAATTCGTATTATGCTTGTGGCATATATGCACCACCTCACTCAAATTTGTTCATAATAGTTATCTGCCCCTAAATGCAACTTTTTCTCAAATCTTGAGTGATTGTTATGGCCAGATTCGACTGTTTTGATCAATTAAACATCAGAATTTTTAAATGACCAACCTCTGTACTTGAAGCAGCAACTTCAGAGAAACCTGTTGCCTTTGACATTCTTGAGAACAGATCCCTAGAAAATAAAAAGCATATTAGGTTACACTGCAAGTCATAAATCAATTAAGTAATGTAGAATTCAATAATAAAATAAACATTTACCACAGGCTTAAACTCTTTATATGAAGAGCTACAAGAAAAATGTATCACACTTAATTTCATCCTGTAGGCAATTTTAAATACAACCAATTAAAATAATTTAATATTCCCATGATCAAAAACGAAAATTAAATTATTTAACTAGGACATAAGTGAATCTCAAACTCATACTGAAGAGGCAAGAAAGGTGCTTTTATAATTATATTACCTCTTCTCAGGAACCATTCTCATCATGCTTGCACGTTCATGGATAGAAACCATTTTTGATGCTTCAGATGATCTTGCTGAGCGTTCTCCAGTTTTATCTTCCTGTGGCTCACCTTATGAAAGGAATCGCATTAACAAAATAATTAATGCACAAAAACTATAATAAATCATAGCAAAATCTTTTTCGATATCTTGATCCAGCAATATGACATATTCTACCTATCTTTAAACAGTATCCATGCTTATTATAAACAGACAGTAGTTTCTGCTTAACATCCCTCTGCTTATTATTTCATTCTGAACACCATCCCTTTTTTCCACGCTATGTTTTATTTCTTAAATAAAGCCGTATAGCATCCCCCTCATCCTGCTTCATCCAGACAACGTCTATGATGTTTTTTATAGCCACAAAGAAATTGAATTAAAGTAGAATATTGATTTCCACTGTGAATTACTTACAGTACCTCCCTTTTAATCAAAATTTTTTGTGGAAAAGTTTTTCACTTTACTTAATGTCAACATTGCAGCATGCCATGAACATAACACTGCCTGGAAATGCTACTGCCGAAAGTCAGAATCGAGAAATAAGGACTCACAGCAGTAGTATTTCCAGCTAGTGATACGGTCCCTATCAACAAAGAATACACGTGCATCAATTGACATGTGAGCGAGTCATAGTGTGACTCAAGGCATGATCTAGTTGAGCCAAACTGGAGGAGCAATGAACAATATCGCTGCAAACAAATGGCAGCTGTCTAGCACTGTCTTGCAACTGCTGCTTTTCACAATCCTGTTGAAATGCACATGCCCTAGCTAGAATGTAATCAACTGTGACTCAGTGTGACTGGGGTGAATTGGATGGTAACAGTTATACCCACTCCTAAATTCTATGAGCCTGTGGTCTGATTTACAGGTTCTGACCAACAACTATCGGGGCCTTCTTGCCCACGATTAAAGAAAAAAAAACCTGTCATAATGACCTCTGTTGCACCACTCAATTGAACAAGGTTTTTTTTGCAGCATATTCTGGTATGTAGATCATAATGCCTCCTTTTCATTGGTCCTTGAAATCAAATGCAGGCTCAAAGAACTTCATTGTCAATTACCAGCCATGTTTCAGGACACAGAATTTAACATGAAGTTAAGGTCAAATTCATAATCAATCCTTAGTGTTGCTGAATCTTAAATATAGAACCAAACGTTTGATTCGGAATTAACCATTTATAAGCCTAAAGCAAAAGGATGACAATAAAAATATATAGCAAAACAAAAGATGATGCTCATAGATTTAGTCCTCAACCCTATCATTCCTATTCAAAGATCATAAAAACCCATCGTTATTTGCACTTCCTAAATCCAGGATAAAACTCTTACCGGTTCCTAACAGCTCTGGATCCTTCCCCAAACCACCCATGAGGACAGCATTGGCATTCCAGAATCCTTTCTTGTACTCAGATTTTATGGCACGTAGTTCAGTCATCTTCCTTATTCTCTCCCTGTTTGAGAGTAAGGGATAACAAGATTACTTTGTTAAGAACTTTGATCAGATGATGTGAAGCCCCAAATAAATATCTACATTAGATCAAATAATGCTTTTAACTATTTTAATGGATGAAATAATTGCATGAAAAATACATTTTGGAGCTATTAAGTGAGAATACTTTCCCACCTGAATATGGTTTCTAATCTTTATTTCTTTTTTCTCCATTCATTTATTTAGAAATAAAAATAATTTACATGACCTTGAGCAAGGTGAGAGAGGTGCCCATGAAAGGGTACATGTCCGTCATCTTCTTTTTCAGACAAAATTATGAAATTTTGCTACCTAAAAGTCTAACAATGTTAACTTTTTTGTTCTTTCGATTTATTTTTATTTTTAGCAGAACTTAGATGTCTGCATCATACTTGAAATCATCACTAACAGATAGCCACAATCATGAAACAGGCAGTTATGTTTCTTTAAGTTCAAAGACCCGGAAGTTATCTTTTTCTTTATGGAATGAAATAAAACACTAATAATTATTCTGTGCACAAAATGCTTGTGCTCATGCCCATTTAAACCTGGGTCGAAAGGCAAATTACTGCATTAAGAGTTGTTGGGGTTTTTTCTCATAAGCAGAACACCTGACTTGGCTTCTGAGTGTATTGGAAGCTTAAAGCAGGTTCTATTGACATAACATATGATGAGTTCCACATACCTCTGTTCATGAGTCATTTTGGTCCTACTGCTAGACTGAGTTTGTTTAGAGAATCTCCTTAATCTTCTGTTATTAGGTTCTTCATCTTCAGATTCACTTTCATCCTCAGAGTCATAGAAGTGGAAAACTGCTCCCATGTAATCAGTTTCCTGGAAACATATATAATGTGGAAGTTTGAATCAAAGTCTAGATCTCTTAAGTCAAAATTGCATCTAAAAAAGTTACTCTGTGTAATCTCTATCATGTATTTTCCTTGAGCAAGAAAATGTATTCCAATTGCTTCATTCGACTCAGGTGTAAATGAGTACTAGCAAGGGCTGGGGAGTAAAGACTGCGATAGACTAGCATCCTGTCCAGGGGATAATCTTGTATGATCTGTTCCACTTAACGCTGCAGACACTGAGGTAGGCTCTAACTCCACGTCTGTCAAAGCCTAGAAGGAACTATACTTTACTTTACTTACGGTAGTATATTATGTAAGTGCACTGTGTTTTTACACCTTTTATGAGTTGGAGCAGCTGCAAAGAAGAAGGAAGTGAACTGCATCTAGAAGAATCATAAGATTAAAAAAGCGACAAGCTATTGCACCAGTCAGAATTAGCAAGACTTACCAAAGTAGATAGATATTTCATGTAATCATCACTTGTCAGAGTTGATTTCCACCACTGCAGCCATGAAGCGTACGTTCGAGATGTTTTATCCGCTACAACACTGGGCATGCCCTGAATGGAACTCATCAGCTGTGCCATCTTGTCCTCCTTACGGGTTTGCATGGCATCATTGATCTTTTTCATGTTTGGCGTCTTGGTAATAGATTTAAAGAGGAATAAAGAAATAGTCAATGAAAATTATATTAAGAAGTTCTCAAAATGAACTGCTGGTAAATATTTCATCATGATACGTTGACAAAAAAATGTCTTCCATCTTTAAAACAAGTATCCTATGTCACCATCAGTTTACTTGAATTGACTTTTCGTTGCAAAGACAGTTTTCTAATTTCTTGGTTTTGTATTCTATCCGCTTTTTCTTTAATACAACACCTGTAATTCTTCAACCGACCGCATGAGGGCAGATTGAACACATTTCCATTTATCTTCTGTGTTTGTGAGCTCTCTTTACTGCACAATGCATTACACATAGTTTGCGTTTCAAGTAAATTATAACTAAATATTTTAGTTCTAATTCTATATTTAAGATTCAGCAATGCAAGCAGTTGATTGTGATTCTGGCCTAAGCCTAGTGTTAAATATGCCCTCTTAAAATATTATTTATTGTCTGTTTTGCAAAGAAAAATTGTGTAAAACATAAACTAGTAGGCCTTATAAATAAGTGATTTGCAACCTACTTGAAAAAAATGCAAAAGTTGAGATTATCTTTTCAGAAACTATAATTATGACTGAAGTATATAAATTTGACAGGTTTACGGAGAATGCTCATTATAAATTATTCAATCAGTATGTTCGGTTTTAGAGGATCAAATGTTTAACAGTTTGTAATGCAAGTCATTATTTCAAGCAATACGGAGACATATTTTTGTTATCGCTCTCTAATTTATCCTTTTTATCATTTCTTTCATGAGTAAAGAAAAAGACTCACCACTGGAGCAAATATATCTTCTCCAAGGAAATTCTTTGGTGGATTCGCTGGCCTGCATTGAAAAGAAAGATAAAAAATTAAAAACCCTGCATGTTATGGAAGGCATGTTATGAAACCAAAATCTTACCTAATCAAATATTTTAATACTGTGTGTGTGTGGTCTCTCATTTTGGGCAAATAAAATTTCTCCTATCAAATTTCCATTTTATAGGAAACGGGTCAAAAGAATCAAAATAAATACCTGTGTCATAAATTTAAACTTCAATTTAAAAAGGAAACAGTATAGAAAGAAGGCTTTCAATACGTACGTGCGGGCCCATTCCTTCATATCTGCCTCTCCCCATGGAGCTTTCTTGTCCTTTAAAAAGACAGGGTTGATGACACGTTGGAGGGCTTTCTTGGATAAACTTGCTGATGCCATAGTACCAGATACATTCACTGAGTCAGGAGCATTCAAAACCAGGGGATCCTGTTGAAGGATATCATAATCATTTGAAATTCAAACATGGGGCATTCTAGAAGCAAAGAGAACCCCCCACCCTCTCTTCCTCCCTACCCCCAAAAAGACAGTAAAAACTGTAGTAATCAGCAAACATCAAATCAAAATCATGGTATATATATTTTTTTTACTCATCTTATAGAATCAAAGTGTTAAAGTTTCTTCACAATAAAATTGAAGTGAAATTTAAGTCTGAGGCAATATAATTATGGAGCACAACAATTAATAATGAATAATAAATGGTATTTATTTCTTATTTCTGTATGAGTTTCTTTACACACGTAATAATTCATAACAAAAATAATAACACCATCTTCTTATACTCTTGACAAACAGTTGAGTACGCAAGAACAATACAAGCCTGAAGCCTGACTTAAATTGACTATGGTGTCTATTGCATGATGCTTAAAGTGTGAATAAGCTGTAAAACACTGCATGATGAGTAATAATGATGAGAATGTCATCGAGTTTATTTAAGTCATTGTATAAAAGAAATTTTCCTTAAAGTTAGAAAGGAAATGTAAAAAAAAATAGAGAAGTAAAGAAAACAGTTAGTTTAAGTTCTTGTAACTTTATTTATAGATTTAAGCCTGATAGATTTTTGAGACAGATAGATCATTTGCATGCTTGACAAAAATGGGTACAATTGAATAGTGATATTGTTTCACTTTATTAGCAAGGATAATGACAAAGTTTTCACTATATGGGAACAACAGTTTAAAGGCTTCACGGGACAGATGTGAACCAGACTGACATTTGAACATCACTATTATTTTAAATATGAATGGCTGAAAATTATAAATTTTAAACATATGGCTCTCTTTTCTTCATAATGCACATTTGACACTGGCTGCATGATAAACTGGCATAAGCCAAATTCTTTCAAAATTGAAGTTTCCTACCATTATGTCAATATCAAATGAGGGCTTTAATCTAGTGTAATCATGTTAGGTTTAAAATTCACACTACATCGCAAGTTGTTGCATATGCGATTTTAGCTTAACACCTGCCAGGAACGATTTGTTGCATGGCACTTGGAGCCTTACATCAATTTGTATCTTATGAAGGTTCAATATTTCAATGTTAACAATACTATGTCTCCTCTTTTTCTAAACCTATCTGTCAAAATCATCATCATTGTAATCTGTATCTTGATAGGTTAATGTGTTGTTTTTTTTTCAAAGTTTACGTAATAGGATGTATGCCCACGTCCCCTTAGTGTCTCAACATAGTATTTTTTCCCCCTCATTTTTTCTCCAAGCAGCTTTTCTGAATCCATTTGATTTTATACTATGACATTACTTCATTAAAACTGCAGTTTACATCATCTTGAATTTCATTATTGGTTTGAGTTTCCGTAATATCCTCTCAAAACTTTATCACAATCTGGTTTCTATAGATGATTTTCAATTTTTATGAGTATTCTTTCAAGGTCTGGTTTAATTATTATAACAAATTACCCTTAATAACGATAAACATATGCAGAATCTGCTCTGTTTATTCATTTCTAAACAGTGCTGTCTGTTTTATAATGCTTTGTGTTGAATGGGAGAAGCAGACATACATTCAAGTATTTTCATCAAAATAAGTAGACCCACAAATAAATTAATGACCTTCTCTGACATTCACTCTCGCTGATCGAACTACAAAGCTAACAATAAATCTATGTTGTCTTGCAATGCATACTGATCTAATGGGTATAACTATGAATTGCTAAAAAAAAAAAAAAAATTGCCAGCAATGTTATCAGTCAGATTAAACCTATATCCATAAGGCTTCCATTTAAAACAATAATGACAGAAACTGGCTATGGGCTGAAAGAAAATATGAAAGTTTGAACAATTGTAAAATCTTTAACTTCGATTTCTTCTGCTTCCCAATTTTGTCAACAGGCCAGTTTGTCATGCAGCCAGCAATTGGTATGCACAACACGGCGTCGAAATCGGCGCGTCAGCGATATTTTAGTTAGCCTGACGCCCGACCGCTATCAAGGTAATAAATCTGGTCACCTGGGTAACCCGACACCCGGTCACGGCGATTTACGACGATTTACGAGCGTGAAGGCGAGGATTTCTCGCATGCCAAACTTGGGCATTTGGTAGTACTTTCTAAATGAGTATAACGTTGAACTGACCATCTCCACTCTTCACTTCTTGCTCTTGACCGCAAGCTGAATACTTCTACTCTTCTTTCAAGAAAGAGCGATATTTCTACGACTTTTAGTTCGAGTGATATAATACTGTTTTTGTGAGTGTAATTTTCCTTGCTGGTGTGAACGCCAATAAGTTTTCAATTTTTTTAACAATTTTTTTTTTACAAAAGGCTCGATTGATTTTCATTCTGAAGCCACGTGTGGATTTATTAGGTATCCTATGTTAGTTGGTGAAAGTTTCATATATTAAGCATTTCTGTGTTCTGAGCAATTCACATGTGTAACAGGCTTGGTGTTGTATTCTTATTTTTCACCTTCTTGCAGTACCATGGATCACACACTAGACATTCATATGACTAATTTAAATGAACTCTGCCGTATTTGTGGCAATAAGAACTTAACGAAGAAAGAAAAAAAGAAGTACAAAAAACCTAATCCCTATGAGTCGTTATCAAATGACTTTGTTTTCGTTTTTGGACTGAACATAAGCAACGATGAGGCTGACAAACATTCTAAATTCGTATGCGCAAAATGCCTGACAATGATAAAAACAATAAAAAAAACTCTCAGCGCGACATCAATGGAGAGGGCCCGCAGCATGATGGCAGCATCACAACATGTCTGGTCTTCGTATGACGCCCAATTGCTACTAGATGATTGCCCAAGCTGCGCTCATAGGGCAAAGTTGAGTGGTGGCTGCATTTTATACCAAACTGCCATCCAAAGTCCAAGCCAACCAGGAACAGACACTCATACCTCCAACATTACTGACAATGACAACACTAACACTGCCACAGACACAACAGATACTTTGCCGATTCCAGACACAACAGACAATTTGCCAATTCCCGTTGCCACATCGACACCAGCAAAAACAAAGCCACAAACTGTAGACTCCTCGACATCTCCGATGTTCAAACATGATATCACATTCAGTACCTCACTCAGTAAATCACAGGATCAGCCACTGACATCACATGAGGAAGAACTTAGCACACATTTCATCAAGCGAAAGTTACACACAGACCCAAAGAAAAAAATTGTGAAGTGCAAAACAAAAGGCCAGCCATTAATCTTGCAAAGAATTGTCGCACCGAGGAAACACACACAAGCAGTCAAAACACCCACAAAAAGAAAGCGGGCACAACTTTTACAAAACACTAGGCATTATGTTGCAGGGACTTCAAGTCAATCGGAAGACACACAGTTAGCAACTGAATTAAAGAGAATACCACAAACTCGTAGACAAACAATTTGTAAGAAGGCAAGTGTCAAACAAAGACTTAAAATATCAAAGGAACACACACTAGTTATGAAAGAAGCATTGGGTTTGAGCTGGAGACAGGGTAGGAAACAGGGACAGTTACTCAAGCAGGTTGGGATACAGTTAGAGAATGAAAACTCGGTAAGACAATTTTCTAAGAAGATAACACAGGATTTTGTAAGGGTAGAAAGCAGAACATTTTGTGGGGAGGACGGGGAATTTCAAGCACCATACGGGAGGATAGTTGACTTGACACGGTTTGTAGATTACATGTTAGATGCATATTCAGAAAGACAGCAACTTACCTGGCACAACAGTGCGATTCCATTAGATGAGATTTGGGTTAAAGTGGGCGCTGATCACGGCAAACACTCAATGAAATTCACATTGCAAATTGCTAATACTTCCAAACCCAATGCTCAACAAAACACTGCAGTCATTGCATTATCACCAGTTAGGGACAGCCATGAAAATTTAGTCAGATTTCTAGATGGTGGCCTCATTCAAGATCTTGCCGCATTACAGACACACACTTGGCACGACAAGACAATCAAAGTCTTCCTCAACGGTGATTATGACTTTCTTTGTAAGATTTATGGCCTCTC
>JAUEKT010296796.1:0-11190 GCA_031762655.1 Doris verrucosa | reverse complement strand
AGGGAGTCCCACAGCTCAGTCTCATCCAAATCTAGTCAGCCATTGTCCACCCACCTTGCCGCTCTGCCACAGCTCCTGACCACGGCTTCAGGCAGCCAGCTCTTGGCCGTTAGTCCACAGGTCAGTCTCCCTCAGTTACCTTTCTTGCATATTTGCCATTGATTCATTTTCAAAATTAGCTATCCAAGGAAGAGTTAAGAGTTAAAGAAATTTATGAAAAGCTATTTGTTGTTCTCAGTTACCTTTGTTACATTTTTATCGTTGATTCATTTTCAAAATAAGCTATGTAAGATAGAGTGAGAGTTAAGGACTTATGAAAAGCTTGTTTTTTGCTCTCGAATGTGTACCCCAATGACTATTTGCAGTAATATCAAAAAAGATGTTTGAGTCAGCCTGTTTTGTGCGGCTAGTCGGAGAGCGCTGTTGGTAGATCAACCTCGTTCTTTTCTTTCTATCTAATTAGTTTTATTTCCTTTTCATCTAAATGCTTCCTTTAAATTCACCCTCAAATTACTTTATTTGGTTAATTTGGTCAATTTAAAATAGATGAACATAGTGTGTTTTATATTTGTATATTCTAATTTCAAAACAGTAAATTTTAGACCTTGTCAAAGTTTCAGATTAATTGATTGTCAAATCCTTTGCCTATCCTGTATTCCCTATCCCTTGGGATTCTTTTTCTTTTTATGCTTTGTTTGATGAACATAGTTGAGCAGCGTATTTGCAAGTTAAGACCAGAGATCTCCAGTCATCTCTCTTCAGAGTTGTGTGCCACTATGTTTTCCTTACCACATCTACTTTTGACAAGTTTAAGAATAACCCAATTCCACATTTTGTGGACTGACTTGAAACCTACAGGTAATGTTTTAATCCCAGAAATCAGCCTCATATAACTTATGGACAAACATCAGGCAGTATGATACAATATGAGCTCTTGTAACATCAAGATATTTGTCGTAATATGGGTATTCTATGCTCTGTTATTATTCACTTTGTTTTGTCAGCTTGCTTTTATTCTTGAGGGAGGGGGATGTTTTCTTTTTCTTTCCGCATAGGTGTATGTCTAAAAATGAAATTGTGCCATCTTTTTCATCTTACCCAGATGCTCGCGTCATTACCCGTGTCCTCTAGCCAGTCATCAGCGTCTTCAGGCACAGCCCATCTGGTCACACACTCCTCAAATCACACTGCCTCGGCAGCCACAGTGCAACAAGTCCTTCAACAAACCCTCTCCCAGGCGGTTGCAGCCAGTGTGTCCCACGCCAACGCCAAACTCTCACAGCAGTCTCATTTGTCATCAGCAACCAATGGTCTTCCTCCTAATGTCTCTCAACTTTTACCACGTGAGTTTCAACATGTTTAATCAAAAGCTCTTTTAATTCTTTTATTGTATAAACCCTTAGCATACTTAGGTATAATCATCATCATACTTACATTGCCTTTGCTGACAAAGGTCTTTTTTTTTTTTTTTGACGACTTGAACCCTTTGCAGCTGTTAGTCAGTGGGTCGGGGGGGTTTTTTTCAATATTTTAATTCAATTCAATTAATTTCAATTCAATAATTTAAATGTCTCAAAGGAAATTTGATTTAGCATGACAGCATCAAATGTCACTTATAAATTGGATACACACAAGTATATTCTAAGTACATGAGCAGTATACCAGGCATATGCACAATTCTACATTTCTCAGCTATTTCACCATACTTTCATGATCTTGTGTTACCTATTTATGAGGTATTTAAATTTAATGTTATACTTGGTTAGAACAATATTTTGTTAATCAGAAACTGATCTTATGCCTAGACTTTGCCTATTTCCGTAATTTTTCCTTTATTGCTCTAGTTTTTACCATAACTTGATAATTCTTCATGTAAATTTGATTTAGAAATAAATAATAATACACAGCCATTGTTGCACTTTTTCCTAAGAAAAGTCAAGTATAAGGTGACTTATATAATGAAACGTATGTACATAACAAAATGCAATTGTACACTCATTCACGTAAACATGAAGCCATGATTCAATGGAAAAAAACAGAAGACACACTTTTTTTCTAGAGGCGATAATAGTAAAGTCATAAAAAAATCTTTTGCATATTAAAGCAAATCAATCTTTCCTTCCAAGAAAATCTTTGGCTGGATCTTTTCATGCTCATAACCTCTTGAAAGAAAGTGTCTTCACCCTTGTAATTCTATCTACTCACTTTCAGATACTGTTGGAAACTCTACTGAAAGCACCACTGTCGATGGTATAAATTTAGATGAAATCAAAGAATTTGCCCGCCAATTCAAAATCCGGAGGTTATCGCTGGGCCTGACCCAGACGCAAGTTGGCCAGGCACTGAGTGCCACGGAAGGTCCCGCCTACAGCCAGTCAGCCATTTGCAGGTAAGGCAGGCCCTGGCGACTTGCTTGAAGTTGTGTAGCAGGATGGAGTGACTCAAAAAGATAGGATTTATTGCGTGCAAAAGAAGTTTTGTCTTTTAGGTTTAACTGCTGCTTTGTATTATAGATAAGCGAATCAGAAAATCAATGAAATTATACTTTGTAACAACTCTGAAAAAGAACCACAAAACGATAGCAGGAATTAGTATTCAAGCATCACAAACTAAGAATTTACCGACTGCTACAATTAAATGGGTTTTTTTTCATATATTGTGATCTGTTTGTAAGTTTGTGTACCTCTCTCACTCATTGTCTTACTCTTTAGAACAATATTTCAAAAAGTAGAGCTAATTTAATAAAAAAAAAATAAAAAAATATTTGCTGTTTTAAATATGTACTTAATTGATAAAAAAGATTTGCTAGTTTGAAATTTGTACTGACCCTTTACATTTGCAGTTGAAGGCATAATTTCAGAGACTGATAATATCTTGAACACTGGGAGCTTTAGGGCCTCAAGGAGTGAGAATATATTTCAATCTCCACTCAAATGATAGCATTTGTGTTATCTGAATTATGAAGACTATTATTACCTTTTGTATTTTTTAAAGATGCCCACACACTTTCCATCACACTGCCTTTCTGAAAGTGTTCATCTCTGATGTGTTTTCCTTTGGCACCTTACATTTGAAGGCCATAGGCCATTATTGTATTTTTGTCACAACACACAATGTTCATTATCTTGTCAACAGGTTTGAAAAGTTGGACATTACTCCCAAAAGTGCCCAGAAGATAAAACCTGTGCTGGAGAGATGGATGGCAGAGGCAGAAGAAAGATATAAAAATGGAGTTCAGAATCTCACGGACTTTATTGGTAGTGAACCAAGTAAAAAGCGGAAAAGGAGAACGTCTTTTACTCCACAAGCATTAGAATTACTTAACCAATACTTTGAAAGGAATACACACCCAACAGGTAAATATTGCACATTAGTCAGGAATATTTTAAAGTTGCATTTGCATAACTTTGAAAACGATGTGTAAACCTTTTATAATAATAAGGCCTTCTGTAACGGGGCTCAGCTATGACTGGAATGATAAAAATCTGTAGCTTTTTTATTCTCTTTGTCTACATCATGTCACATCGGCCAGAGGGGTGTACATTTTCTGGTTCTTCCTCGCTCTCGCTACTGTTGTTCTAATAATAACGAAATAAACACAGAGCTGTGTAACCATGTGTCGCTACTGAGCAGCGCCGCCATGTTAGTCTCATTCTCTTAGCTGTCAAGATGGGCATGAGGAAACTCATATTTTTATTTACAATAAAAGGATGCAATGAGTTTTCTTTCACAAGCCTCAAGACCTTTGGATTAGATCTGTATTTTTAAGATTTTGTCAATAGAGGTTTATTGATTTTCAAACACTATAGCTTTTCATCAAAGATGGACTACTTTCACTAAGATTACATAGATGCGGAAGTACACCTAATGGATCATCTTATCCACTCAGAATCTGTGGACCTGTCAGTTGCCATACTTAGATCAGGCCAAATGATCTTGCGCCAAACCAACAGTCTATTTATTGGCCTATAAAACTAGAAGGCAGAGATCATGGAGTCCGGAGTAAAGTCTTGCTGGCCACATCCAAACCTTGTTTACAATAATCCACATGTATACTTTGGTACATAAGTGGGTCTTGCAGGCCAATGAACATTTACCATCCTCGTCTACAGGCCAATTTAAGGTTACATGCTGTCCTTCAAAGAGAGTCATGCTTTAGAATTATTCATTCATGTTAGATTAATAACCTGAGTCTTTCAGAAGATTAGATTCTCCATGTTTTCACTTTATGAAAAGATACTTTTTCTTATGGGATATTTGACAAGAGCTAATAATTTTACTTGCAGGCACTGAAATGACAGAACTATCAGAACGTCTTAACTATGACAGGGAAGTTATTCGAGTTTGGTTTTGCAACAAAAGGCAAGCACTGAAAAACACCATCAAGAAACTCAAGCAAGATGTACAATGACAATTTATGCCATGATTATCAATATTATTAAATTTATTAAATATTTGTACATCCGGGATTGAAAGTGCAATGTGATTTTTACATCTAACCCTCTCCAATCTGTATTGTTTTTGTCATTTTTATTTTTATCTGATTATTAAGCCGAAATGTAAAGCAGAAAATCTTGTTTACAAGTTTTTTTTCCAACTGTGTGATTTTCTTAATTCATGATCTTTGGGAACTTGTTTTCTTTTAAGGATGGGGTGTATATTTTGTCAAGGATGAGGGGAGAGGGTGTCTTTGTTTTAGTTCCTTTGAGGTTTGTGTTGATAATAAAAGTTAACAGTTTATGCAAATTTAGGAAGTAAGATCTTTGCGAGAGACAGGTGTGATTTTTTTAAAGGAGTGTTTGTTGACTTTTTTAGGGTATGGCTTTTAATATGAGTATGTTTCTTGAAATTTATATAATGTTTGGGCCTCTTTACTCTTAGCTAAATCCACAGTCTTGTTGCTAAGTGTTACCTTGTCTGATGACTATCACCATTTCATCATACCTATTTACAACTGATTAGTTACATGCTAAGGATCTTATTAAGAAATTTGATTTTCATGACATCTTGAGGATATTTTAAGGTTGTGTTTTTTTTGTTTCATGTATAGATAGAATTGTTTTTGTTTTGGGGGTGTTGGTTTTGGGCATTTGTGCAATATTATGTAATTTTCCACATGTCAGTCACGGTTCTATTTGTCATGAAATAATATAAGGTAGTTTTATTTTATATTCATTAATTTTATTCTCCTGGTTTTCTTTTCTTTTTTTTTAATACTTTTATTTCATTTTCTGTTTGTCTTTATATGCGGCAACCGAAAATAATGTGCCCAACTTTGAAAGAGAATATCTTCAAAAATACTTTTTTAATCCCAACTACTCATGGGGGGCTTTTAAAACAATATGATCTATGCATTATATTGAAGGAGATTGGTAGAACAGGGAGGGAACAATCATAATATTGGTGAGCCCAGTCAAAAAGAGGCATTTTGCTACCTGCAGACCACTTCCTGTTGAATGATCTGTCTAAGTTTTTCTTTTAGCTGGATATTGTTCCTTAGATTTTATCCAGACTTATATGATCGCAGCACTTCATACTTGTTTGTTAAAGAGATTCTTCTACAAAGGGTTCTCTTTAATTTGAATATACCTTTTCACTCAAGAAATTCCAAGCCAAGGAACTTTTTGGTTTTAAATAAGGTGGCTGTTAAAATTGTTTTTTAAGCCAACTGAATTCATTGATAAGAATTTGGAGTCGCTTGACAAGTGTAAAAGGTAGCACCATCTTATTGTGAAACATTTTTCATTTCAATATACTGTAATCATTCTAAATCTGACAACCGATTTTAAAGTAGTTGCGTAACTTGTAGTCCCTAGTTTCCATAAAGTGAACTTGGTCTTTACAATTCCATGACGCACCTGCCAATACCATAACCTTTTTAGGAATCTTTTTAACAAGCCACTTGTAAATCTATATAAAAGCAATCTTGATCACGATTTCCACTTGTTTCTTACACTTTCGGTTTTGTCATGAAAATTTCAAACCCTTATTGATTATTTTTCCCCACTGAACTTTTGATTTGACATGTGGCAAGTGTCAACATGGCAACCCAAATCTGTTGTTGTCATAGGGAAAGTTCGATTTTTGTGTCTATTATTTGATGGGTTTTCATAAGATATTCCTTTCTTAGAACACATGGAAGTTTTTTATCTGATATTTTGATGGAACATCGATGATGAATTCAAAACGATATGAGTTAAATTTTAAACAGATCTGTTGACAGGCATTCATGTTATCAATGTTCAAAGTTGGGCACATTATGGGCTTTAGTTGTTTCTTTTTTTGGGGGGTTCACCTGACATATGAAGCAGGAGGATTTGACAGGAAGAAAGCTTAACAGTTTATCAGTTGATGAAGCAAATCAAGTTTCTCTTTCTGGCCCTCAATGAATACCCTTCATTATGTTTAAATTACTTTCTTATACTTTCACAGCTTCATTTCGCAGGCCTTTATGAAAATCCGTTTCTATTCATCTGTAAAAACACATCACAATGGTGCTGCATTTGTTTTCATCGTCTTTTTAATTTAATGAGCCGAGATTTCTCAGGGCTTGTAAATCTCATTTTTATAACTTGTTGCTTTAATAAGTTTCAGATGATACAAAAGCTTCAGTTTACATGCTTCAGATTCGTTATGTTATGATTTCTTTTTAATACAAGTATTTTCTGAATTATCAATACTGTCTTGCCTTCATAGGTAATGTTATTTTCATCATAAGTTGCAGTGGAAGAATCTCATTTTTATGCATTTAAATCGTTTTCTGTTTCATTATGTTTACAAGTTATCTCATCTTCAAGGTGGCAAAAAGAAGAAGGAGGGATGGAGAGGAGCTGAAGCTAAAAGATTAACATGTATTCGTTTTAATGTTAAAATTTCTTTTTGTTTCCCATCTTTTTTATCTTAATTAGTAATGGTCTTGTAAGAAAGTTTTAGTAACTTGTTAGAACATTAAAAGTAATGATATGCTTAAGAAAATCAAATTTTTTCAGTCCATTTCTCTAGTCCTCAAACGGTTCCAGCATTTACATATAGCATCAATTTGTGATACAAAATGTGTGATTGATAATTTTCCTTGCATCAATGTTTTCAAATTTGTTGTCTCAGCTGAAAATGGACATGGACTGATACAGAGAGGCAAGTGTTAGGTAGACTCAACAGGAGTACCATTTAAAATAGTTCACTTGTTTTATTCCAAGTTTTGCCTGAATTGTCATGTTTAGAGAAGAAAAGAAGCTCACACCTGGGATACATTCGCATACACTAATCGAAAACAGCAACATACACAAAAGGATCCATAAATTCATTCATTTTAAGAGAAGCATATGGCACAACACTAAAATTTGAAGTATTTGGACTAGAAAACATTGCAAGGGAAATGTCATGTAATTTAAGACTTCAATGTAAATGTATGCTGGCCTTTCATTTTATTATTGCCTCTGTGCTATTTAATTATAATCTACGGTAAAACTAGCAAAGATGCCCAGGTACTTGGGGTTTTTTATAGTGTATTTTATTAACTCATTCTGACAGTATTGATTTTTTACTTCATCAGCTTTTCTCTAAAGCAAAGGAATTTTATAATATCTTGCTTAACAAATGTTTATAAGAGAAATGTCTGTATGCCATGGAAAGAACTGAGGGTCCATTCTTTACTACGCATAACTTGTTTACATGTTTGTATTATTTATGTTCTTGAAGATGTATTTTATTTATGTAACTTTACATCTATTTATACATTTGTCTCATATATCCTTTCTGAAATCTGAGTATTTATTTTTTCAATGAGTAAGATGATTGATGGCATTGCTCACTCTGTCTTCTGTTCAAACGTTTCGGGGTTTTTGTTGGGGGTTTTTGCATTTGGTAACTTAAAAATTACCATGAGTGCGTTGATATGATTATAACAGCAAAAAATCATAAAGAACTAAGTTTCATAAGTCATCTGCTACTTTTTCATTCTATGATATATTTTAAAGAGTTAGTATTGAGTCAAGGATTATGTAGCAAATTGATACTGAGGAGGTAATTCTCAATTTCCAGAAATTTGTCATAGTATTTTATACTGTTTGAGATCTATGAAGTGCGGACCAGGATACAGTGAAAGTTTCACTCAGAAAGGCCACATCTAATTTTTTATGTGTCGTAGGTCAGCCTTTAGCCATAAAAATGCTCTGTGTGTTACCAAGGTCCTTTTCCAGATTTTCATAGCTTTTTTTATAACCCTTAAGAAAACAAGATTATCTTTGAAATTATAATCTGGCCTTCAATCCTCAAATTCGAAGACAGTCTGAAAGTTCAATCCATCTTCATCCATAAGGTATTTGCCTCATGAAATTGTTATCTCTTCAAGAGCCCCTTGATGTAGCCATAAATGATAAATGGAGATTGCTGACCTGTTTTTGGCTTCATAAACACTGATTTGTACGTTAAGTTCAACCTATGCACAGTTTTGCCCTGTGCATTCTATAGAATCCATAACTGTTTACCAAGTCGTGTTGTATATATAAGAATTGGAAGGGAAGTGGCAAGAAAAATGAGAAAGAGTGCAGTGGAATAAATTATTAACTTTGACCAGCACAATCAAACAGCTAACCAACTCAATTTCTCACAAACTGCGTGAGATTGCAATAAAAAATGGATAATCACAAGAGCTATTCCCTTATTAAAAGAATAGCTTCCTTTACCACCAAACTATCAATTGATGGTAATAATATTAATCATTCATCTTAGTCCTTTGCTTTATAAGCAAAGTCATACTTTGATTGCCATTATACATAAGAGCAAGTCATTTATAAAAGCACTATCACTAGTAACCTACAATGTTCATATAAGCATTTATGATTACATTTGTTAAATATTGACTTCCTGATTACACTCCAATAATTCAAAAGTGATTTTCTTTTCACCTTCAAAGATGTCAAGTATCTTTCATAATTTTGGACTTTGATTGAAATAGAAATTCTACAACAGATATACAGCAAAGTTTATCTTACAACATTGACAGACAAAAATTAGAAAGTTAGTTTTAATGGACTTTCATTTTTGTTTTAGGAAGGGACAAAGGAGAAAGGGAAAGGCTTTGGTCACATTAATATATATAACAAAATACTATCTGATAAAAGTGATGGGACTTGGGGATCAATGTAATTCTAATGATTCCTTATTTAAAACAACATCAGGCAAAGTCATGTCAATTTTGCTTTTCTTATAATCATAGGAGCCATTGATGATGGTCTATGATAACTAATGCTTATGTATGTGTGTATATATGTATTATCTAATATACATTAATGATGGGATGTAAATGTGAAGTATATAATGTACATGTGTGTAATATATGTACAATAATTTACACATTCTTAGAGGTTGATTTTATACCATGATTTGTAAATATATTTTATAAATTTATTTATTAAGCTTCTCATTTCTGATTTACCATCGGGGAATATTGTGGTTTGTGTTTGTGATTGAATGGAGAAAGTGTAAAGGTATCATATACAACATACACCAAACCCTCTTAGCACACCAAAATTGTACACTAGTTTTGAGGCCACTTTTCAAAGCCAATTAAAACTTCCTTTTCAATTAATGGAAGCATAATCCACAGCATTTTTACCAGCATTCGTCTCTCTATTGCCTGTCAAAAATGTGATTTTTCAAGAACACCAGTTGAATTCGACGCGTGAGTACTATGTCACATTAAGTTTTCGTGGAAACAGTCAAAGAGGAAAGAAATGTGTTTGTCAGCATCTTAGCATTACTTGAAGGTTGCTTTTATGACATAAAATTACAAAATGTTTAGAACAAAATTATTCTAAGTCCATAATAAATGTGTTGGGACTTAGAACAATATTGCTCTAGACCAGCAAAATGACATTGATACAGTTAATTCAATATTAAAGTTAAAGATTACGAGGCTTTTTATACAATTTATTCTCCTTATATATAGCATGCAATTACCTCAAACTCTTTATAAATACACAAGTGTGTGAAAGTTGTGTTACCATTCAGGCTTATTTTCAAAGTTTTGGAAATTTGAGTTACAATAAGTCATCCTTGCAATAGTAGGCCCATACTTCCTATATCTCCATCCTAGGTTTCAAGAATATAAGGATACTCATTTCAATCCCTTTTTATAACAATATACATTATAGTTGTTGATGTGATATCAGTACCGGGGTAGTCTATCTTTTGTGCATTTCAGTTGATCTGAAAGTAAAGGGGCAAAAAAGTTTACCTTGTTTTTTTATTACTCATGATGCATATGACTGCTCTTGGTTAACTGCCGAATCTTTACTCATTTCATCTGCCATTGATAATGATGTGAGAATACAAAAAAATTCAAACCTTCTATCGTCTTAAAATTTTGTCTTTGATCATCTATCATTGGTTGGGCTTTATGTTTGAAGAGGGGGAAAAGAGGGATGGGTTTGCGTCTTGATAGGAGTAGGAAGATTTGAACGTGTGTCGTTTGCATTACATTTTATTTTGACTCCATATTTTCTACATAATTGCTAGGTTTGGGTTCTTTGCATGGAAGTGGAAGCTACACAAAGTGGAAGCTACACACAGGGGGTTCTCATCAGGCTTTTCCACCTCGTCCTGCTACAGGGTTTCATAATTATGTTTGGTGCTGACGTCAATCTGATAGTTATCAAGATTCACTGCCAACACTTTGATGTCTCTCCATCTGATTTGATTTTTTTTTATCCATTACTGCTTGTATTTATATCTTTTCTTTCTTTGTCTTTGCTCTCTTTCCATCTGGCATTTTCTCCTTTCTCCCGTAAGTTAAAATTTTGCAAAAATATCAGCGATTCATCTGATTGCCTCTCAAGACTCAACTCACTTTGGAATTACTAGGATGATTTTTCTTTAATTGAATTGATCATGCAAAAGGGACATTTAAAGTAATGTGCTTTTATTTCATACAGTAGGAAGGTATACTTTTGTTTCCTCCTTTGCTCATTTGAAATCAAAGGGACCATTTATTTCTTGGTCAATATACACGTCATGTAGTCATCATTTCAACTTAAATCACAGTGGCTAGACTTTCTTTAATGACCATTTCACATAGATTTCTTTTTATGCAACGGTTTTTTATTTTATTTTATTCTTACTCTCTCTCTCTCTCTCTCTCTCTCTCTCTCTCTCTCTCTCTCTCTCTCTCTCTCTCTCTCTCTCTCTCTC
>JAUEKT010296685.1:0-11190 GCA_031762655.1 Doris verrucosa | reverse complement strand
GAAGAAGAAGAAGAAGAAGAAGAAGAAGAAGAAGAAGAAGAAGAAGAAGAAGAAGAAGAAGAAGAAGAAAGAGAAAGAGAAAGAGAACGAAGATGAGGAGGAAAAGAGGAAGAACCACCCTCAATAGAAAGTGGCTAGTCGTTATGCATTCATTATCTTTGTATACTTTTCCAAATGTCTTCTTTTTAACAACGTTTTTGTCAATTTCTATTACAGCTTCTCCAGGTTTGACAACATCGTAAAGAAGTAAGCGGTTGAGGACTGAGAGAAGCAGCACTGACCAAAGTGATGCATTCTTCCTTCTTGGACTCATTTGTTTCAAGACTCTGATGACGTCACTACATTAGGCTTGGGCGTCATTGAAAGCGTGGATCTTGGGATCTTGTGGGAGTGAGTGAAAGCAGGCAGCCCCAGATGTCGACTACGCACTGTTAGAAGCCTGGCTTCAAACTGGAACTCTACATATGTGTTGTGTGCAAGATGGCCACTCATCACTATCAAATGACAAAGGCAGATCGCCAAAACAATGTGCGAAGATTCTGGTGATATCTAGAGTTGGCGGGCATGGCAACTGCAAAAGTTATCTAGAAATGGTTATAAGGACAAATGATTGACACAACTTGGGTGGAATATTTCATGACCTTACACAATAGATATAAAACAAAATGAAAGTGCAAAGAGACTGGAGTTCCATATATTTCAAATAATGTAATCGACTGCCTAACTGCTATAAGCCGTAACATAATTAGACATTTAAGGTTACTGTTTGAACATTGATATTGTCTTTTTAACATACTTTTTTTTATTGTGAACATGACAGTTTCTTGCAATGTGACTTTGATAATGTTCTGTTTTATGTATTTTTTTCTATGACAATGTGGCAGAATGTTTTATCTGTATCCCTTGCTTTGAATAAAAAGAACAGTACTATAATATGAATTTTACTGGTTTGATATTGATTTGTTATAATTATTGTTTTGTAGGATTTGTGTAATAGGGTATTTTCATGTTTCCTCATATTGTGACCTAGTGTCAAGGTTTATTTTTTGTGTTGTATAACAATGTGAGTAAGGTCCTCGGAGTTTGCTTTGATTCTTTAATGTGACTTTACTCTGCTAGTACTAGTACGTTAGCATCGTCTTTTAGAGTTTTATTGTTTGACATATAGCACATGTTGTATTCAACATCTACCGTTTATGTATCTAAGGCCTTTTCACTGTTTTTAACAAAATGTGCAGTTTTTGCAATAATCAGATATTTTATAACATTTTACGGCTTTTGTAAAATGAATAATAACTTTTAAAAGCACTATTACGATTATCTTATTTCTTGCAAAAAATGTTTATATATATATTGTTCATGCCGATTTTAATAAAGTCTAAATGTGTGGACTATACTGTATTTTATCCACGATTAATGGCATTCAATAGGCCAGTTTGTTAAATAACGAAATACTCTGCTTGAAGGTATGTTCGTGTTCAATTTATTTCTACGAATTCTTAGAGAATGCCATATGCATATATCATTCGGATGCTTTTGAACTTATTCTGTTGGTGATAAAGAAATCTTTTTTTTTATTTTTTTTTTACACAATTAGGTTTTACATCATTCAGTATTTTGAGAAGTCAAACCCTTTTCATTAAGAAAGCAGATTTCTAAAAATGTTAGATATTTACATTTGTCTGAAAAAAATCGAAATGGAAGTCTTATGTTGTTTTCTGCAACCATTATATAACAAGAACAGAGATCATAGAATGATTCAGAATATTGCATTCTTTTGGTACAAGTGTCTTGTTTGTGCTATTAGAAGACTTTTTCAGTCAATTCCAAAATGTTAACAGTAATATTTTCCACTTCTTGATCCAAATAAAAAATTTATTTTTGCGGCATTTGCAATGATAGTTATTGTCATTTAAAACAATACATGAATTTGTCATTCTCAGTCTATTCAATGACAAATTCAAAGTCAGTTCAAGTACTTAACATGCATTCATCGCCTATGCCATTTCTGAAATTTGATGTAAAAATTTGTATTTTTTTATGGACAAAATTTGCAAAGAAATCAAAATTCATAATTCGAGTCAAGACAGACTTTCAAGCATACAACAATCAAAATATTGTACAAATGTGATAAACCTAAATCATTTTAAAATGCACATAACATAACATTTTTGACACTTTACAAAGTTTCTATACTGCTCTTAGTTTAAATAAAATATAATCGTATACCAAGTAACTTGATAAACTGCATACAACAAAATAACTTTTGTCATGTACAGACTATAATTTGTAGGCCTAGCTCATACAACCAGTAACTGTTGAGTTTACTTCAGGCTACACATTTTATTTTGTATATATATGAATATTGTCAGCACTCTGTATTACTCGTATGAAGACAGTTTTTCTCCTTCAAATGTGTTGTTTTGTTGGGGGTTTTTTTGTTCTGTGTTCCTTTCATATTTATTTTAATTATATTCCCTGTATTGCTGAAGGATAGAGATACATATTCTTTTCTTCATTGACGTATGTTTAAATTTAAATGCTCTATAACAATTTTGAATAAAATCAGAGAATTTTACAAAATGATAAGTACAATTTAGTAATTCATTATCGATATATTCTTTGTATTTGTACAATTTCAGTAAAGGATAAAATATATATTATATGATATCAATTTACTGCAAAATATTTGTTCAGGGTTTTTTTCAGGACTTTGAAATACAGTAAAATATAACAACTTTGAATGTAAATGTATATTTGCATATATAATTTAAATGGATTTTTAATGATAGAGATTTCGTGAAGACCCATCACAGGGGAGATAACTTTATATTTTACCTGGTTTGCATCGTAACAAATGTTTTCTTGAATTTCGTCCCTTTGTCAAGAAAGTCATTTCAAGATGCACAACCCTATCATTTTCGTCAAAGTTGTTGATGTCAGAAAAGTACAAAATGGAGTCATCTTTAGATTTAATTAATGCATGGATATTATGTTATTTACTTACATTTTGTGGCGATATGTTTTCAAAAATTGTATTCATTAAATAATTATTGAGTTTGTTTTTTTTATGCCATGAATTGAACAAATTTATGACGAATTCATGTTGACTTTTGTGACTGCTGATTTGGCCAGGCAAGCAAGCAATACTGTAAAAATGAGCAAAATGGTAACACTCCTAAAAATAAATAAACAATTACACATTTTGCATAACTTTTAACTCAGTACAAATAACATACCTGCACTTTACTATATGAAACATATATTTTTTTATCATAACATTCCAATGTATTTTGGAAGCTTAAAGACATCTTTTCTTACAGCATTTTGGAATTTTAAAACAAAAAGATTCTTCCAGGGACATAGAAAATTAAGAATATTTATGTGGTGTTCTACTTAATCCAATCTCTGGAGACAGAAGAAAAATTCTTGATATAAGGAATAAATATGGTATTCTTCGATGAGAGATGAGAATACGTTTTCTGTATAGCTTCATATGAAACCAGACTGTTTGAAATTTTGAAACGATTTACAATATTATATGATAACATTATTGATACATTTTTTTTTTTTTGTTCTTTGTTTTATATGTCTTATTACTTTTCCTCTTCATGTTTGTCTATTCATTTTATTTGATTACAAAATTTACATTCCTTTACTGTTCTTAGAAGCTGTGTGATATTGGAAACATCATAATGCCTCTGCAACTTTACGTTATTTTTATTTTTCATTATGGTATTCTTGAAAATAATCTTATTTTGTTGACACAGTAAGGTCATTTTATGAACTAAGATTTTTCAACATTTGTCATTATTGATATGACTTTGATCAAATTGCTACCTTGTGCATGCATTATAAAATATATTATATTGTAGTCACATCAACTTTGACGACATAATTACACTTGTCGATTACTTTATTTTCTTGTATAAATCCATGATTAAAAAAAAAAGAATAGCTTTGTTGAAGTATGAAGTATGTAAGTTTTCAAGACTGGTCATTGAAATTGAGGAGAAATTGTTGGCTCTGAGTGAAACAATGTTGAAAGAAACTTCAAGCAGTGTTTTCGGAAAATTGATGTATATTTGACAATTTTCAAAAGAAATATTTTTATACAGTAGTTCAAAATGAATGTAGTGCTTTTAATATCGCTATTGCTGTTATTGTATTCTTCAAAGTATGAAATGGCAATAACTTTATGAAGATCTATATAATATCTGTATTTAATTCAAAAGATAAATATAAAAATTAAAATGAGAAAAAAAATATATAAAGATAAAATGTCACTAAAAATACCTGTGTAACCAATTATTATTATTATTATTATTATTATTATTATTATTATTATTATTATTATTATTATTATTATTATTATTATTATTATAAATGGTTTAACATTTCTTGTAAATCTTGTTGGTATTGTAATTCTTGTTTCACATTAATTCCCCAAACAGTAGTGTGTGTTTTTAATGTTTTACAACAGTTTCAGGGACGGTATGTTTTGATAAATATTTTACCCAAATTCAACGTTTTGTCATTCCTTTGGCTGAACTGCAGTCCATGGGAATCTGATGATGAAATTCGGAAATATGCCAGATAAAAAATCGTTAGGATTCTATTTTTATTTTTATTTTTTATATATTATTTTCTCGTTTATTTTATACTTGTTTCTAAAAGAAATTTAAAGCTCAAATTCATCTGTCATTTATTAATTTTGTTAATTGATCGGTTATCTCCAAAGTGTTGTTAAGCTGTTGTTTTTTTTACATTTACTGGTTCTGCACTTTATAATTTTTTTTATATTTATAAGGTTGCATGGTCATTTAATTTCATTGTTAATAAAGAATGACATACACATTGTAAATAGTCATTAATGATTTGTCACTATTATCAGTAAGATCATTCAATCTTGTAACAAACATTTCAAGACGATGATAATTGAATTGTTTTGTTTACTCAAATCATGATTTTCGTTGTGAATTGGTGCACAACAAAACTCTGACTGGTTCTTCCGTTCCTACCCAGAAAAGGATTGCAGTCGTTGTCCGCTGTCCTATGGATCGACGTCTATCAGACCCATCAAAAAGGGATGGTAGAATGCGGTTCCATGCGGTTTTCCTGCTTATGGGGGAATTCGATTAAAATTTGAAAAGCTCGGTAAAACCCTATAAACTCGTCTTATTTACGACTCCTTCAAACTTTGAGTTGAGTGAAAAATACCAGATGGAATCAGAATCATAGCAAAAATAAAGTTAATGCTAAGAAAAGGCATTGGTTCACTTTCTGTGACTTATTGCATAGAAAAGCGTGTTATCATCCGAGTATCAGAACTTTCGTAATCATGCGAAAATTATTCCACAACTATGTGCAGCTATTTAAAATGATAAATCAACCGAGAAACCTCAAGACTGTGAATCCTGGCCTATGGCTAAAAGCAACAAGGTTTAGCACCACCCGCTCTGCCCGACTGAGCTACAGCAAACCCAATTCGGCATTGGATTGAAGCGACCCTTGGCATTCCATAAAGGTACTCTTTTACCCAACATATTGTGAGGTCCCCGATCTGGGGTCAAGAGCTAGAAAGAGATACGATTGCCTTAGTCTATGAATTTTTCTCGGGATAATGCAATCGTGTATCTTCAAGCTCCTTGTCGCTACTCGGTAACAAGACACACTCAAGAAGGACGAGATTATTATTATTATTATTATAATTATTATTTATTCAAATCTTTGCTATGATGTCTTACGTAAAGGTAATAATGTTATACAACATCTTCACGGACTTTAATATGCTTTCAGGGTAAAAGTGATCTATGGTGTGGTAAAATGGTTCTGATAAAAACCATGCAGTTGTTGTGTGTAATTTGATTATATTAACAATAACCATCTACGTTTCTCATTAACGAAAAGAACAGTGAAGAAAATCACACGCAATCTCACTTCTTTAGCCGGTGCTACATTTTCTTCACATTAGACCTAATTTTTACCAATGAAACAAGATCAAAGGCATTTACTTTACATTTTCTACTTTCAATAAAGCCCATGAAAATTATGTATTGGGCGATTGACATTTTTTGTACTAAGAACTGAAAACTTACGCATTTTTTCCTTCTTTTACTCCCCATTCCAAGCATTGTTCAAATATTTGTAACACATTGACACATAATATTACGACTCTGTATGATATTCTTTTTCATTTTTAAATTAATTTTTTTTTCTGCGTTTTTCAACTCCAATGTGTCAAGCTCAGTTGTTTCTTTCTTTTTTTCTTTTTTTTTTGGTTTAATTTCTTTTTAAACCAATTTCTCTTGTTCTCTTTCTTTCGCAAAAGCAACATATTCCCTTGATAATGTAACTGGGATCTTGTAGCAAGCTGCTTTATTTTCTTTCTTTTTTTTCTTCTTTTTTGTGTGTTTTATTTATGGAATTTAGATTCTCTTTATTTGTAATAAATGTTAAAAAAAATCATCTTCACATTTTGTCCAATCCTGGGGCCAGGAGCCTGAACTAGACACGATTGGCTCAGCCGATGAATTTTACTCGGGATAAGGCAATCGTATCTCTTCGAGCTCCTGGTTTGTTTGGGTTGTTTTGTTTCAGGGAATTTTTGTTTTGTTTATTCCCTCAAACCCTTAACCCTTTTGTATTTTTCTTTTCTTCTTTCTGTAAATACCCATCTCCAGCCTGGAACTTTGTTCTTTGGAAGGAGAGAAGTAACTTTATTACGACATTTTTGCGTATATGTACATATGTCAGTGTTATTTGACGCCAAATCTGTATCTGTCTGACTGCGTGTCCAAGTGAAGCACACATCCTTGTAAATAAACATTCCATTCGTATTGTTTCAACACTGATGACTGATAACTGACATTGCTGAAATCTTGAATTATTATTGGCTACTTCAAAGACGCTTTTATTTTCGTGATTAGTTTTGAGTATAGAAATTATTCAGTCATTCTTTACAGCTTAAAAGATGCATCCCTCTTGCATTGTTAATGATTCTGAATTTCAGAGACTAAAAAGTTTTCTTTATCAGTTATCTCAGCATGCAATGATGATGGAAATTTTAATCTGATGTTTTTAAATGTATAGCACCCATAACAGCACAAATTGACAGCTAAAGACTCTTACAACATTTTTCTTGGCGTTTTTTTTTTAAGAGACAACCAGTCATTGAGTGGGAATTTAAAAAAAAAAAGAATAACTAAAATTCCCAATTACTTCTTCAGAGTCCGAGAAAAGTCATTATTTTCACATCAGTAATGTAGGAAGAGAACACGGAAAATAAAATTACTAGGGCAAAAATATTACTCAGCCGTTGTCTTTATAAAAACTTTTTGTTCAATGTTCAGAAATTGAGTCGTCATCACCTACTCAGTCATTATGCCTATTGATAATCTACTTGTACCAATACTCGATTCTGATATCCGCCATTATAACAATTACCCATACCATATATTAATTGTATTGCATTTCATCGTATAATTTCATTAAGCAGTATCTCTATGAGAGGCATTGATGGCTTACATATGAGCATCTCAGGAAGAAATGGTTTTAGTCCGGAGATGAAGTAAATGTATTAATAAAATAATACAGTTTTTGCATTGAAAAGATTTTGATTTGTTCATTTTGTATACTGCAAAAGCTACGTCATCTTGGGTGCAGATTCCAGACAATGTTTTGAACTGAAAATGTCATTTTCAAGGTCGAATTGTATGCATACCTTTCTCTTAACATACAGGAGAAATTTTCAGTCGCGAGTAAAGCATTTTGCATTTTTTCTTTCTCATTCTTAGGCCTTTCAGAAAGAACCTTAATTTTTGTAATGTTTCTGTTTCTTTGCTAAAGGGCGAAATTTTTGTCATCTTCTTGTTTTGACTTTAATGAAACTTATCTAGAGCAGAAAATATCATTTAATGACATTGAAGGAAAACGTATGCCAAGAATAGCAATCAAGCATACATTTATCATTTTGAAGATATCTGAGCTTTCTCTTTATAGTTCATGAACTAGGAACTCTAAAATAAATATTTTGGGGCATACAGGGATCACAAGATGAGGAAGCACTTTCAAGAAAAATTCCTCAGCTTTTTTTCATGCGAAAAATGAGATTGCAGACTTTTTTTTTTTAATGTTTTCTTAATTTAACTTTCCTTATCTCAAACTGTCCTTAGCCAAGGAAAATAATCCAAGCTCTCATTCGGCATCTTCGATCAAGCCTTCTCTAAATCAAGGCAGCTAATGCATACAGAGTAAAGTTATGTGAAGGAAGATACATGGATGTAATGTTTACCCTGACTTCATCATCTGCTGTTGGATACAAAGGAAATGAAATTCATCTAACAGATTCATCTGTTGTATCATGTATATATAGAAGAAACATCGTGTAATCACTTATAAATATGACAATGAATGTAACTCATTTTACCATGCATATTGGCTACATTTAAGTTCCTAATTAATCATCTTATTCGCACCATTGTAACCAGCCAAGTGTTACAGAACAAAATTATTTTCTGACCCAGAATACCTACAACTGCAACATCCTACAAAGTGAATACTAAAGTTTGTTTTTGTCAGGACATTTTTCAATTGTTGTTTTTCTATTGTTTAGGTTGTTTTTTACTTTTTTTTAAAACATTTGTTATTGTTTTTATATTCTTATTTTCCAGTTTCATTTTTAGTTTTAGGCAAAAATATTTCTTACATGTCCACATGTCCCAAAGAATTTTTTTTTGTCTTCGCTGTGCTGTTCATATACAGATAGCATAAAAAAAGGGATTCAATTTGATTTGGCTCTCAGTAAATAGCATATACCAGTAGTAAATTTTCAGGAAAAAGTTATTTCCCTTTCATTTGCATTTCATCCGTCAACTCACTGTCCTTGGGAACTTAAAAACGAGCTTTAGTCAGAAAACTTTAAAGTAAAGAGTTTATCTCTGATATTATTATGAACATTCACATGTATGCTTATTGTGAATTTTATTATAGTTTTAACTTTGGTGACAAACAATTTAGATTTATTATCTACGCTGTAAAAAGTTCGATTTTTTTTTCATATTGGCCAAAATTTGCTATTCAAGTGCTCTGGATTGTATCGTTACTTCAAGCATCTTTCGTTTTATTTAACAAAAAGTTTTGAAAGATTCTAGAGGCAGTCCTGCATATATAGACAAGTTAGTTGTCTTATGACTGCCATGTTTGTTTAAAAATAATAATTTTCAAACAGGTGTTTAGTATTCTGGGGTGTTTCAGTCGTATTTTTTTATAAGGACTTATAATAATATAAAAAAAAGCATTTACCATGTTTATATTATAATAGAATTGCATAATTATTATATCAGTGTCTATCATCTGGATTTGCTTTTTTTTTTTAATAAAAAGCGAAATGGGAATAAAACAAAAGAGCAAAACTGAGGGGGAAAAAACCCTCTCTTGCTTGTATTTAAGGGCTGAAAAAAAAAGGAAGAGATTATGCATTCCATTCACATTTTGAAACATTTTTTTTCGTAGATTTCATTAGATAAATAAGATTCATCTCAGGGTAAATTAAAGTTTTATGTTCTGATTTTTATTGAGCATTTGTCACAGATGAAACTGCTTGTTGTTTTTTTCTTTGGGGGGGTGGGGGGGGGGAGGTTTGTTTTTATTGTTGCATGTTGGATTTTTTGTTTGTTTGTTTGTTTGGGGATTTTGTTGAAAGGGGGGGGGGGGGGGAGAACCAAGGGAGGGGTTGGATTGGATTTTCTGTTTAATAATTGGTGGTTACCATCCAATCAAATTTTTTGTCTTAAACAAAACTGAAAGTAAATCCGTAGTAGCGCTCTTGCCATCCATCCGATCCGATCTGATCCGATCAAAGTGCAGATGATAGACACAAAGTTGTACCTAGAGATTTATTTTATGCTGGATTAAAAGCATTATATTTGTACATAATTATGATATCACCTTCAATATTACATTGTTTAAGTATTATATTTATTGTAATGTTCATGTTAACAAATCGGTATTAAATAAAATAATATACACATATCAAATCGTTCTGTTATTGCATCTATCCAGTAAGCAGTGATGATGTAGACAAACATTGCAAAGGAGGAATTATTGAAAGGCATTGTACAATATAGCAGGTGTAGTTTAATATAGACATATCATAAAAGAGTAACTCTTCAGGAAAGGCTAAAACTGCTTACGGTATTTCGTTATTTGTTGACATAAACTTATGATCTTAGATTCAAATTCAAACTCAATTTCAATACACCTTGGACTCAACAAATTAGCTCCTCCTCCTTTTCCTCCTCCTCCTCCTCCTCCTCCTCCTCCTCTCCACTCCCATCCCCTCCCCTCCCCTCCCATCCCCTCCCCCTCCCCATCCCGGTGGAATGGCAGAATTGTCGGCAAAGATTATTATTACTCGGACTATAACCAAATTTTAGGCGAAGTATAGCATAAATGCAAGCTCACAGACTGTATATCATTTATCCACCAGCAGGCATTTCATTCCAAAGTCCTTTTCAACTCCCCGGGGAGCATACAGTGGGGCAGCCTCTTAGACGCTTCATACTAGCATTCTGACAAGACCGTTCTCTGCCTTATGGCTGGGGTTACACAGAAATATCTGAGGGAGATGAAGCAATCAGAGTTATTTTCTTGCTCAAAGAAAATGCACGACAGTCGTGGATGTGGCTTGAATCTGGTATGTCTCTGTCAGGAGTCCAACTATCTAGCCAGTCAGCCACCTGTATTTGCCTTGAAAGTCATGGGCGCTCCTGCAGAAGACAAAAACTCCATTAGCAAAGTGAAGCCAAGAAGAAGACCCCGCTAACCCTTAGGGGCCATCTCAAGGTGAATTTGGAGCCACGGTGGTCCAGTGGTTATGGAACCGGACTGCTGAAAGAGAGGTACAGGGTTTGAATCCCAGTCGCGACCATCGTGTGTTTTCCTTGAGCAAGAAAATTTACTCCGATCGCTTCACTCAACTCAGGTGTAAATGAGTACCAGCAAGGGCTGGGGAGTAAAAATCAGGAACAGAATAAAGCAAGTCATTAGGTCCCATGAAGGCCTTCTAACCACTTTAAAAAAGTGCAATGAAATGGTATGGGCACCTCTCTCGATCATCAGCACTTGCCTAGACAAATGAACCTGCAGGGCACTGCAAGGGGTGGGGGAAGGCACGGACAGTGGAGGACG
>JAUEKT010296574.1:0-11198 GCA_031762655.1 Doris verrucosa | reverse complement strand
AATAATAATAATAATAATAATAACAATAATAATAATAATAATAATAATAATAATAATAATAATAATAATAATAATAACAAACAAAAACAGTGACAACAACAACTGTAATAATAATAAAGAAAATTGATAAAACATTCATAAACATCCATTTTATATTCAACCATATCATCATATCTGTATTAATATACAGAAGGCCTATGTACTCACTTTGACACTTATCTGTACATAAATGGTTATGTGTAATACACAATTGAGGAGTTTCTTAATGGAACAGATTTTTTAATGCACTAGTTATTCAAAAGGAGCTCAAGGATGCAAATCAATAACCTGAACATGTCTGTGGCACAGTTTGGTCAAACTCTTCCTTGATTATCATCCTCGTCATGTCTCCATTATATTATGCCAATATTTAGAATTTCTTCACATTCAGAAAATACCCAGCCCTTTAGCTGCATAAATCAAATGATCAATTCTTAAACCATAGAGCAGTGTTTTCATTTTGCTCCACACTTTTTTAATCTAAGATACACAAGATGAAAAAAAAATTTCAATGCGGAAAAATATTCAAGTCCAGCATTCTTATAATAGTATAGATCTAATATTTTGGTTAAGCTAATATTTTGGTTAAGCTGAAAGGTCCCTTTATGTGTTATATATCATTGATGTCGGTGCCAAACTGGGTACATGTAAAGGGAAGACTAAACACTGATTTTCGTCGAATTGCGTTGCAATTGTATTATTTCTTTCTATCACCAATATTCATTCGTAATGTAACAATGTAAATTAAATGTTCTTCTTCTATTCCTCTAATTGGAGGGTTGGGCACATTAAATGGATAGAGATTTTTTTTATATCATTACACACAATATTCAGTAAAACAGACTTTATATGGATAAGAATAATCTTTTTATCAATAAAAGAAAATTAATGTATTCCTTTCAGGTTGACTAAAGGGCTTGTTTCTGTCTCTTGAGGATTAGACTCTCAGGTAGAGACCTCAGCATTTTATACATTGTCGAGCAGTATTTTGGAGACAGACAATGTTGTAGTAATTTGTATTGTCTTCATGTCAAATCATTCCCACAGCTGAAACATCTACCAATTCATACATCAAACTGAATTACATCTGTATGATTGCATATATATGTATTCATCCTTTTAAAAGTCAGAAAAGAACATATATTGAACATTCATTTAACACTTACACTGTCAATAGTAACTTCAGTCAACAATGGCAATATACAGCCATTCTCTTGCATTTCTTGTGAATATTTATGCTTTTGCCTTTTACCAAAGAAAATAAACCACATTGTTAACTGTACTTAATTTGATTCAATAAATTTCACTTGGTTTTGTGCTTATAATGAAAACAGATTGCCTTATCAAAGAACGATACCATCATTGATTTCCGTTTTAGATTTTGAGGACAAATTTAAAAAAGTGAAAGACGCCAAATATTCAAGCAGTAAATGTGTAGGAATGATCAAAAAATCAATCTCCCACCAACAACTTCATTTGTAACAGAGAGAGTTCAATGGTTTTCTTGCCTTCACTTTTCACCAAAGATTGATTTTATGATAATGTTTAAATTTGGGAAAAATACATCTGTTGAAACTGCATAGTGAAATTGAGATCAAAAGTTTATACGAAACTGAAATATTTCTATCATAAGGTTCAGAGGAAAAAAATATGGTTAATGTGATTGGGATCTTCACATACTGTGACAGTGTAAGAATTAAAGAAAGAGACAATAAAATGCCATAGATTTATAAATGCTGACATACTATAACAACATCTTTTTGTAATACAAATATTTGCTCCACGTCAAACCTTTTTTCACAGCATTCTCTCAAATTAAAAACAAGTAGTAATTTATATCATTCATTACATGTAAAGTTCTTTTTTAAATTGCTCATTTATATATATAAACACATCAAACAGAGACCTTGAGATAAATAATATGACACTGGGTGTCCCCACAACCTAGTAAGATTATTCTTTCACATTCGTCATTTGCAAATAACAAGAAACGTGCAATATCATTTTGTAGACGATTACCACGACTTATAAATGTTCAAAATATTAATTGAAATGGTTTCGTATGAAGTTGTGATTAGAAATTCGGATTCAAACCGCTTTTGGTAATAATCTCATTACTAAAAGACCAACAGTTATGTTATATCAATAACTTATGTAAAATGTTGAAAGAAGGCTGAATATCTTTACTCTCAGTGTTAAATTATGTAATATGATCAAATCTAATTCTTTCACTTGGACAGCATGTTATTCTTGCTCATGATACACTTCATAGTGGCAATTTAGATTTTATGGAAATTTTTCTTTTATTTCATATTTTCATCCCAATGATGGGGAAGCCCTATCAAATGAACATTTAAACCTAATTATGCTTGAAGATCATAACTTGTCTGAAGCTGATGCACATACAATTAAAAATTCAAAGGAAGCCTTTTGACATAGTCAGCTAGAAATCAATTCAGTGGAGTTTTTAGTTATGGCATGAAAACCTATACATTTTTTTCCATCATTATTGCACGTAACAGACTGCATAAAGATGATTTTTCTTTGTAAGTCCTTTTTTGATTATGTTAAAAATATATTTAAAGCTTTTAAAAAACAACTCAAAATATATTCTTCCCAAGACCATGGTCACCTTTGGGAAGTTAAACATAGCATTGTTCACATGGCTAAGGCCATTCGAGTTTGGAAAACAATTTTGTTTTTTAATTGATCTTTTAGACTCTTTTCTTCTAAAAGAAAATCAATCTCTTGCATCGTTGAGAAGAAGGGGAGAAATTACTTTAAGTAAATTCAAATAAATTTATTCAATTACAATCAAATCTTCTCAAAAGAAAGACACCCAACCCAATTCAAAGACGCACACACACAGAGAAAAGAACCCACCCAAATGCAATTCAATTACTAAAAAGACTTATAGAAATTTTCTACTCAGTATTTCTACTTTCAACTTCTCAATTACAAGAGGAAATTTGGAAGAAGTCTAATCAACATCACATGTAGCATAGCGCAGCATAAAACAAGATCAATCCACATATTTGCTGTCAATGTCACTCTTGCCATTGACTACAAAGTATCCTTCCTCTTCTGGCTTCTTCCTCTTGAAAAATCCACACTGTAAAAAAAGAAGGAAGAAATGGTGTAAACACGAATGTTGACACATATTATTATATACCGGTATAAAAGATTTTTGAATTTCCCATTTTCCCCTTATCTTCATCTCATAAAAATTACATCTGACAAGAGGGCATGCATGTATATTGTGTACTCATGAAATAGTTTAAAGATAGCTGCACCAGAAACTTCAATCATGAAATATAAAGAATTTAGAACAAAACAATGATGAAGGGGATGAGCTGCAAGACATTGCATGCAGACTAGACTCTGTACAAGAGAACACCGTGCAAGACCAAGCTCTGTACAAAGCATGCTCTCCTGCTCTGACCAAATTTTTTTCTATATGATTTTGTTGCCCAGTGCATGGTCACTTCTTACTGGTCATAAAATTAGAAATGTGGCAATTCAATTTATGAAAGAAAAGCGCATCATTGTGTAAACAGGATCAGCCATGAAAGGAAAGCTAGAGCCCAGAATATACGATTAAGTGGCAATGACAATGAGGTGTATAGACATGGCATGTCACAGATGAGGAATCTAGTCATAAGACCGTGACTGTGAAAGATATAAACCTCTGGCCATTGCGTCTACTGGTGATAACTGTCTTTGAAGTGAGCTTACAGACTACCAACAAAGGTGGATCAGGGAACTGTGGCCTTGTCAGTTTTATTGCCGTTGGTTGCATCACTGCTCATTAGTGTTCCATTAAGTCTAGCCTAAGCAATAATGTCTGTCAGTGTCAGGTCTGGTTGTTCTCATTCTCTATAACAATAACAAACTACACACACTTTCTGATTGGTTTAGATTGAGATTTTACCAAGCTAAAGAGTGGTCATGAAGAGGAATAATGTAAATATAATATTTTCAAAAATGTTTGTTAAGGTCTGTGACAATGTCATCTATCTCTTCTATACATCACCTCTCCATTGAATTTGTGTGACTTAATAATGAAAATGAATAAAATAGAATTAAAAAATAAATAACTAAAACAAATTAAAAAACCCGCGTAAGAGCATGCTTATATCCTCTCTTTGACAGCGCTTTTTATCCTAACTACAAATGAGATATGATGAAGAAGTAACAAAACAGATACTTACCAACCAAAGAATAAGAATAATTAGTAAAAGAAGCAATATTCCAGCTACAACTGCTACTATAATTATCCAGTCTTCAACTTTGTCACTTGATGGCTGTAGATGGTAAGTGTTGACCTTGGTGAAAAGCTGTGAATTGAGAAGATAAATTCACAGCATTAGAGAATCCAATAATTTACAGCTTGAAGTGAAATTAAATAAAATGTAACTGGAAACATGTTAGCAAAGCTCAGGGGTACAGAAAGAGAGCAAGAATTCTGAGGACCAATCAATAATCTTGAGAAAGAAACTATTGTTAGCTTGCATCTCTGAGGTATTCTGACTGTTATCATTTTTTCAAAAGACTCGTTACAAAATCAATGATACTTTGATAGTATAAGAACTAGATATTACATATTCTAAATAAAATTTGAAAGTGTGAAAATATACCTAAAAGATCAAAATCAATCTTTTTTTATGGGCATAAAGGTTATTGCAAAAGTCTGCCAAAAATAATGCTGTTTATGCAAAATTAGCAGGTAGCAAAACAATTCTTAAATGAAGCTTCCAAAATAGCCTAAGCCAGTTATTTCTGGCTAACTTGTCTAAAATCCTGTAAACAAATATAGTCAAATGTACAACTTCTGTTGGAAAATGAACCTTTGTTTTATATTCCTTTCCTCTTAGAATTAAAAAGACTTTGAGGTTTCCTTCTGAGACTGTTTTGTTTACAAAACCTTAACGATACTTGACAACTGTAAATAAAAATAAAAAAGTATTATAGCACATTCAGATCTTGTATTTATTTATCTACAAAAGATGACCTCATTTACAGTGAGACAATATTAATTGAGATTGCATGTGAAATACATACTATTTATTTCAAAAGAACAAGACAGTCATTTGAATCTATAATAAGTTGTGATGAAACTAAAAAATAGCCAGTGAAATCAAATCTCTCTTGGAGGAATGCCAAAATCAAAATCCTATTAGAACCAATAAATGGGGTTGGCTTCCTTATGCTTTATAAAAGTCTGAAAACAACACGTAAACGATCTTCCTCTTACCTTCAATTTTTTCAAAGGGAAGGATCTTTTGTCTATATTTTTGAAGTCGTAAGGCACTGATCTGACTCTTGCATGAGCCACAGACGTAATATGGTACATCTTTGTGTCTTCTCGTCTCTGGAAAATGAACAGAAAATTAATTCGCATACTTATACCAAGGGAAGAGGATACCGGCATTTTCATTTTAACTTAAAAATAAATGATGATGGGGGATTGTAAATCTTTCCTGATTATCAGTGTTCCATGATCCCCTATGGACTCCTGGATTTTGATGCTTCCCACATCTTCTTGAGGTATTCAGATCCATCTGTCACATTATCACAATCAAATTGGAAGGGTATTGCTGCACAAGGTTGTAAAATTGTGTCTTATACTTTCATGTTGCTCTATTAACTTCCATATTATATTCTTTCATCTTCCTCTTTCCCTTTTCCTCTGTGGGTTCCATTGTACGGCTTGGTGTGTTATGCTGGCTTCTTCAGTGTATGGCCGATCCATTGCCAACAGCTTTTGTGAATATCAATATCCATTCTCTGTTGTTCTGTTCTACCCACAACTCAATATTTCTGATCAAGTCAGGATAGATTTTTAAAATGTTTCTTAGGCCTATATGTTAACAAAGCTCTCAGTTTTCTTTGCTGTTCCTTAAGTATGGAAAAAAACATATAGAGGAATACTGGTCATCAAAAAAAACTGGGATATGCTTTATTTACCCAGGGCTTCTAAAGACTGATTCAAGTAAATCCATATACTATAAAGTCCTCAAAATTAGAAGGGATTCTTAAAAAGGATCTCTGATTCTGATAGTCTAAATACTCTTCTTTATGGCAACTAAATTCAAACACATCTGTCCAATGTCTATTACATTGACTTACCTTTAAAAACTCTCTGACATTAATTTTTGAGTTGACTGTAAGAATAAAACGTTGATATCTTGCCATGTAGCCTACTAAACACTGAATTATCGTACAATATTGATTTGTACAAGCCTGTGGGAAAAAAACATATCAAAAGGATTTTAATGTAACATTCTTTGGTTGTGAACAATTTGATATAGGTTTTTTTCCCAATATGGGTATTTCATTTTCCCAATTAAATACTGAGAAATAATGAGGGTATATCAATACACATGTACTTATGTTTGAATGACATGAAATTGTAACGCTATTGAGTAGGATTAAATTGGGTGACGGCCTAGATGTACTCTTTCTGGTCTTCCTTGTGATGTGTTGTTTTTGCTTTGAGAAAAGAATGTTTATCAGGTTAGCTCTTTGAAAAACATGAGTGACTCAAGTTGAAAAGGGTATGAGTCTGCCTATACTGATACCTCATATGGACTGAATTTTGAATAAACTTAAAACTCTACTGCAATTATTTATTAACATTTATATGGAAAAGCTTGATGTGAAAAATAAAATTTTATGTCTCATCAAGTTTAACACAGCACTAATAAAAACTGCATCCTTCAAAATTTATTATTCCCATGAAAGGACTATACTATGACATGACCATCCCACAAAAAAATGACAATAGCAAAAATTGATAAACGTTACAAAGACATCTACCTACTGATTTTCTTACAACTTTCAAGTTTTCTATTTGCATGATTTGCGACTTCCTTCGTTATCATACTAATTTGTCTAATTTATGTGAAGAGATCATATTGATATGAATTGCCAACTTTATAAATGAAATTTTACAATCACCCTTCATGAAAGAAATGGAAATGATTTAGTTCTCAAGGAATCCCTTCTTTCTAGTTCATGAGATAATATTAAAAACAAAATTAGATGTGCATATAAAGTAACCATACTATTCTCTCCATATTTGTGTCCCTCTTTGCCTTTCTGTTTCTTGTTTCAAGGTTGACACCCTCTTGCTCAGGGCTATATCCATAAGTCTGTAGAAAAAGATGTATTTAAAGACATGAACAAATTGTTTTTGATAAAATGTAACAATCAGTTCTGTCTGTGGCCATAGACTGCTAAGCTATCAAGAAAGAAAAGGAATAGTCATGTAAACAATACACTAAAATGCATAAAAAAAACAACAACAATAACCATCAGAAGAAGAAGCAAATCAAAAGAGAGCCAAATAAAGTTTTGTTAGTGTGTTCTATTTTTAGAACATACTGACAGTTCAGTCAGAGACAAAATTAGATTCCATTCACAATCTGATATATTTCAGCCATGTTTGCTGTATTATATACCTTGGCTCAAGTAGTCATGCAATTGTTTTACTTCATAAATATACATTTTTCTATGGAGACATGCAATATAACAAGAATTTTACTTTAAAACAATCTGACATAAGGCGTGTTTGATTAAATTAATTCTGTGAATATTATTTCTAGTGAAACTATTATTATCCAATAAATATTATGATAAGAGTTACAAAGAAGCAAAAAAAAATAATAAAAAAAATAAAATAAATCAAATATTTTGTAGTAACAGAATATTGAAGAAAACAATGCTGAAAGGGGTGAAATCATAAACATGGTAACATTTAAGATAATCATTATTCCAATTAACTTAAGACATTGCTGTAAAGGAATACCAAATTCAAAGGCAAAACTTACTGAAGCATTATTTGGGGTAATAACAATAATGTTGCATTTGCCATTGCCAACAATTTTCAAGGGTCCATCCAAAGTCAAGACTGGGAATCCCTCTTCATCCACAGCCGGCCATCGAATTTGAAGCTCTGTTTCATTCGTTGCACTCCCTCCATCGTTTTCCAACTGTAAAATTAGAAACAAGTAGGAAAAAACAAGGACAATTTTAAAACATTCTAAGTGATCAATAGCGAGGAAGAAGTTTTAGATAATAAAATCCACATAAATAGAAGAAGCTTTCAAATAAGCTATTGAAAATGCTAAGCAAGATTCATTATATTTGAAATGCTTTTAAATAAGAAATGTCATGGAGGCTTAATTAACTTTACTTCTACTATTGTTTCTTATTAGTTTTTTGCTTTTTGTATTGCAATGAGATCAAATGGAACATTGCCATACTCATGCAGAGTAAAGGTATATTATTCTATTTCCTTCTTCTGATTTTCATTTGGAAGTCTAATGGTGAAAAAAACAACAACCCAACAACAATAAATGACAAGAAGTGCATCCTTCTCCTACCTGAAATACATGCTTGACAATTCTTTCTTTGTTGTCCTCCCTATCATTAGTGGTATTCACAATAAGGAGTTCTGGATCTGCTTTGCTGAAAAAGAGAAAGTGAGTGACCAATTAAATAAAACAAAATTAGGAATGAATAGAATATGTAAAAAAAAATATTTAAAAAGCAAGAAAAAGAAAAAGAAAGGAATAAAAAAGGGAGATATAGGCTTCCTTCTAATTTCTTTAGATACATTGTAATATATGGGTTTTTTCATGAACTAAAAATAACTTTAATAATAATAATAATACTTAAGGAATATAAAATCAAAAATGAAAAAAAACTATTATTCTAGATTTAATTTATGACGTGCATTCATTATTCTGTATGATTGATATTCAGGAATATCATGGAATAAATATTTTTGCACTATGTGAACATCACAACATTTCTAAATGAGAAATCAAGACATTTTACGGTATTTATTTAAACTCTTTCCTGATGTCATTTAAAAACAGCATTCAGATATGGTAGCTTAATTTGAAGAGTTAAAGACACTAGTTGCATGGAAATTAAAACATTGACTTTAAGCGATATAAACAATGAATCCGATAAGATAACTTCAATAATTTTCACAAATGTCGTATTGTAGTTGTAAAGGCATACTTTCCCAACCGTAAATTTCTGGTGGGTTCCCCCATTTCCCAGTTCCCTTCTCTACTTCCTTAATCACATGGGCTTCCTTAAGTCAAGTTCTCTGCCATGTGTGAATTAAAGGATACGATGATATAGCACTGGTCTTTTTCGGGTATATCAAAGTGAGCTGACAGTAAATTCAGAAGGAGGTTACTTACCCAAACAAATCTATCTTTGTTTCCGCTTTCACAGGTATGTCCAGCATAGCCTGATTGTCACTATATGTGTCAGATCTTTCTATATTGGAGCTAGAGTGGGGAAAAACAGCAACAAATGTTCAAACAATATTTTCTGTTATACATACTCCACTAAAAGAAGATATATAAATAAAAATCATGTGATGTAGTCACAGGACCATCAACTCGACATATGAACTGGTAAATAACATTTAGGTATGATGATGGTAGATGAGATAGAATTGGACAGTAGCTTATGACAGCTGACTAAAAGATCTTGTATGAATTACACCAATGAGCATCAGAAAAGCGAATCATAAATCTGAAAATTTATAAGAATCATAAGGTTGAAATACGCTCTGTTGAAATGTAACTGGTGTAAAAAACTTGAAATTATTTCATTCTTTTATAATAATGGTATAAAAATAAGATAGCCAATGAGATATCTCAAACAGAATAGTATAACATTTCAAGTTAAAACAAAAATGTCCTACAGCTGCATTGACAAAAGAAGAGATAAGAAAAACTGTCATAATACATCTATAAAACTTTTCAAACATAAACATTAAGAAAACCTATATTTATTTAATGGAAAATCAATTACATTACCTTACACATTGACTTTGAATTCTTACCTATTAACATATAGTTTGAAATCCAATGTATCCCTGGTATCATTAGAATCGGTTGGTAAGAGAATCATGGTGAATTCCGACTAGAAATCAAAACAAAGAGAGGAAAAAAAGAGAACATTATTAATTATCTTAACTTTGAGGAAATAAAACAAAATACTTCCAAAATTTAAAATTAATGACCAATTGAATTGGCAATGTAGGTGTACTTCACGGTACAAAAAAACGATGATTTCATATTGAAAACTTTTACAATATGATGACCTAAGATAAAAATAATACTGTAAGTATTGAAGTAAAAAAAAAACAATTGAAGATTATGGCGTGATGAAAGTAATTAACTTTTCATGATGAAAGAAGAGTTTAGCAAAGTGTTTGTGTAATATGTATACAAAATAATAACATTTCTAGATTATAGGTATTTACTTATATTCAGTTTCCATATTTCAGACTTGCTTAAGTTTGAAAAATACCTACTTAACATATCCTTACAGTATAAAATTTGTATTAGTACTTCTTAATAATAACATACATTTAATGAGAATTTCTGTAGGTCAAGGGGAATGAATTTTTACAAATCGATCACTCTACTAAAGGAACTGTTTTAATATAGCAGCCACACTAAAAAGTCATAGAATCCATGCCTGTTTAATTGTCTTCACAAAAAATATGTCTTTTCAACTATCTTTTCATTTTTTCTTAAAAAAAAAATTAGTGTACATTGAACATAGCTTCTCAACATTATTGAGTAAAATCTCACAAATTTGTGTAATATCTTCATTGAAACAATGTCTGTATTAAATATGCAGATGACTGACCTTGGAATTTTTAATCATTGGATTTCCCATATCGCAGACCACAATCGTGTCATCCTTCTCCAAGAGCCCACATCCGATGGGAACAAGGGATCTTTCTCCAGCAAAGCTGACATAATCTACTCCTGGTGGCAACTCTACCCACAGTTTTGTGTTGAATGAATCTTCACCCCTGTTTCCAACAATGATCAAGACTTCCAATTCATCCTTGCTGCCAATGTGATGTTCTGTATCCACTCTGATGACAGATAGGATAGTAATAATAGTAGAAATAAAAACAACAACAACAACAATAATAATAATAATAATAATAACAAAAGTAGTAGCAGTAGTAGTAGCCATCATCGTCATAGGAGTAGTAGTAGTAGTAGTAGTAGTAGTAGTAGTAGTAGTAGAAGCAGGAGTAGTAGTAGTAGTAGTAGTAGTAGTAGTAGTAGTAGTAGTAGTAGTAGTAGTAGTAGTAGTAGTAGTAG
>JAUEKT010296463.1:0-11200 GCA_031762655.1 Doris verrucosa | reverse complement strand
CCCCCCCCCCCCCCCCCCCCCCCCCCCCCCCCCCCCCCCCCCCCCCCCCCCCCCCCCCCCCCCCCCCCCCAAAGTGAGGGGTAGGCTCATAACTGGGAAATGCCTCCATCCCTGGGGTGTCAGGAACAAAGTATCATACCAAGATCCACAAATTCCCGACCAAATCAGGGAGGTTGGCAAGTCTGAACTTCTGACAACTGTAATGGGGAACTTTTTTTGTTGTTGTGATAATTACCCTATCCTTCCTAATTGTTACGTATACTTTGATAACCTCTGTGAAATTTGTTGAAATGACCAAGAGCACCTTAAACCTGAACCAAGAGCTACATCTCATCAAAGTGACTGGTTTGAAGATTAGTTGCAAGGACTGTCTATATCTGAAGGATGCAATTTACTTCCTTGGATACTGTCCATCTTCCAAGGCTCTTAAACCCCTTTACAAATGTGCACTGATGCATATGCTCCTCAAACTAATAACGTTTATAAACGTCAACTACCGGTATTCTTTTGCTTGGTCGACTATTATGCAAAGTTTTGTAAGAATTTATCACAAGTTCTAGCTCCTTTGTAAAAAACATGTAAAGAGCTAACAGACTTTTGAACAAAAACTGTAAAATCAACAGGCAGTAAATACTGGTCAATATTGTTATGGCATTTCCATTATATTACAGATATTATTTGCAGGAGTCTGGTACCCTGAGTCAAAATACAAAATGTCAGGGGAAGTTACGACTACCGGGTATGTTAAAATTACAAATCATTAATTTGGTTTCTTCTCAACCACATAGATAACAGAACATGAAAAATTAAGAACAAATAAATGATTTATTCTTGTTTCAGTCTCAACTGAATTTGCAAGAAGTAACCTAGCTTCAAATGGCAGACTAAGAAATAATATGGAATTGAATTTAATGGATATCAAAATTTATTACACTTGGAGGAAAAGGGATAAAAATAAACAAAAAATTCTAAAATCTAACAGGGTTATAACAATTTAAACAACAAATAAATTTACAAGAAGATTGTAAATCTCCAAATATTCCATATTCCATTGAAGAAAACGTTACTGTACATTTCTACATGTCATTCAAGTATCAACACTTCACTTGATACTGCAATGAAAGTTCGTTGTTGTGCAATGTGTAATGGTAAAAGCTCTGTGAATAGATTAAATCATTAATTATCCAACTTTCTTCCATATGCCTTAAGAGTTTCCAGTCTTTTAATCGACAAATCACCCCATATGACAAGGTCTGCAAGGCGTTCTTCTTGCTCATTTTCATTTACTGTCAGTGTTTCATCAAGATTAGAATCAGTATTAGGTTGCACACTGGATGGATCTGTGCTGCTTTCTGGAAAAGCATTAAGAGATTCAGGTTGTCTATTTTCTTCATCATTTATCACGACACCAATCCTTTTTTCCAATATTCGTCTTTTACTGACTCTCATCTTCACATTTTGATCCTGAGCATCTGGTTTATAAAGGGATACCAAGAGTTTGTTTGCGATGACAAAATTGGAAATTGAGCCCGCGTCTATGGTTGAAGTCGATGTCTTTTTTGCTTGGGAGGCGTGCATTTTTTGGGGCTTTTTTTTCAGATGTCTCAATATTGGGTACTGAGACAAATGCTTTAGGCCTTTCTGCACTTTGTTCATTGAAACAGGCACTAATATAAAACCACCGCAGTTTGTACCAATGGCTAGAAGATCTGAGCAAAGGCAAACTGCTGTGAGTGCAACTTCTGTCTCTGGATTCAAGATCTTTTTTGGAATTGGTGGGGAATCCATAAAACCAAGCTCTGATAGGTCTTGGGATTTTTCACAAGAGTCAGACTTACTTGAGTTTGATCTTAATCGGGGTGGAATGGGAGGTCTACCATCTACGTATATGCATTCAGTGTCATCGGGAATGTCTGGTAGACAGCGATGATGTATTAAAAGCTCCTCTGAAGATTCTCTTGTTTGTTTCTCATCATCAACTGCATCCTCATATTTTTCTCTTGTATCAGCACCAATTTCTATAGTTGTCTCCGAACTGACTAAGGAAGAGCCAATTTTATCTCCTTCCCTTTGTAGAGAAGGAGTTGCACTCTTTTCTTCACTGCTGTTCAAAAACACTTCATCTTTATCCTCAGTGAAAGCATGAAGTTTCTTAACTTCAGGCATCGTTGAAGATTTAGGGATATCCCTGAATAAGAAAGGACGAGGCTCTGAAGCTCTTTCAATTCTGACTTGATCTCTGGAGGAATCCCAGGTAAAGCAAACACTTTCTAAAACTTCCCTACTGTCACAATCTAGCTTCAAAAGAAGATTAGTGTCCTTAAAAATACACCAAAGTGCATTATCTTGAGCAGACAATGAAAGTATGGGCTCTTTTATATTAAGGTCCTGGAAGCATGAGAAGGTATCTCTTACAGACAAAACAAAATGTATGTCATTCTGGCGAATGATTTGTGGTTCAACAGAAAGAAAATAAATCTGAAAGCCGCACGTGGCTGCAATCAGATCATTTCTGACACTAACAATCTTGGATACTTCAGTGCTGATGGCAAGACTCAAAGAAGAAATCAAAGTCTGTTTTGAACATCCACTAAAACTGAATGTTGTGATGTTGCCATTTCCTTGTCCAACAAGAACACAAGAATAGTCTCTCTGATTGAAAGAAATAAGAAACAGAATGATTTATGTAAATATTTCAAAATTAATGTGTGTACATTATTATAAACATCATACCATCTTATTAATGATGCAATAAACTATTGGTTTCTCATAGCAATAATGAAATATTCATTATTCTTTAATGTCACAAACCTTTAAAAAATATTGATAGAAACAAGTTTAAATTGGTTTTGGGATTTAATTCTATGGTATACTTCCTTCCTCTCTTTTTGTAATTATAATAAGAAACTTGTTGACTTTGACATTTCTTGTAAGAAATGCTTTGGCCCCATACATAAATGCAATAACCTATAAAAAAAACCATTGCCTTTGCATTTGTGTTGATAACGTTCAGGTAGATTTAAGTCTATATCCCCATACAAATACAAATCATTTATCCTCTAGCTGGCCATTTCATTCAAAATGTCTTCTCAATTCCCTGGGAATCCTACAGTAGATCAATTTGTAAAGCATTCCTCACAGGAAATCTGACAAAATCTTTCTATACTTTTAGATGGATACTCATTCCCGCATGATAAGGGTGATGCTATTAGAGATATTTCCTTATTCATGGAAGAGACACCATGGAATCAGTAAGAATGAAACATCCGAGTCAGAAATCAACCACTCAAATTACACAGCCACTGTGCCTTTGGGTTTATCACTGATTACTAGCTTGCAAATTTGATTGACAATGTAATGTAGACTGAAAGGGATATTGATCTCTAGTGTAATCTTAATATTTTGGTACTTGTGGTCTATTAAGTCTGCGCATGCCGTCACAAAGTTTTTCACTGACATTGGAAAGGACGACAAATTTGTCATAGTTTTAAAAATAATGAAAAGAATAACATCCAGAGTTTTCTGTCGTAAACTTTAATCATAAAATTCTTAAAACTTTATTTTTTGTACTGAAACATTTTTGGATGCTGCAACCTTGGTTTAGGCAGGGAAACTTAAATAAGTGTCTAAATGTAGAAGACAGCATGCTGCTTCTTTCATCACCTACCCTTCTAAAAGAACACAAATGTGTAAAACTTTCAAGAGATATATCAATAGTATATTTCTCAAATAAATGTACCTTATCTTCATTTCTTTTCCATGGGTGGCATAATAGAGCTGTGGGAAAGTCATCCAGGGTTTGGCCGAGTTTCATTTCTAACTGCTTCTCTTTATTTCGGACTATTTCCTCAAGCTGAGTGCAACCCTGAAAGTAAAACAAAAAGACATGAAGTGTTTATGCTGCACGGCAATGCAAAGTATATAGAAATTGTTTATTCATAATTTGATAACAATTGGCCCTGAGGAAATAAAATACAGGGAAAATCTCTACATACAAATTAATATCTACATAAGATACAACTTGAGAATTCAGTGGTATCTGTCCCAAAGGTTTCGGAAAGGAGGATGCCTGTCCTCAGGCACCAATTCTTCACTTTTCAATCCTCTAACATAATATATCAGGTGAACCAAAACATGTGCTGTACGTTGAAGGTAATATCTTCAGCCTACTCTGTCTGTTACAAATTCCCTATCAAGCTTTTGGAACCATTTAATCCACAAACTGTGCAAAAAGATGAAGAAGATGGATAGTAGAGTAAATAATGATCACAGTCACCTCAGCAAAATTTGGTTGTTGCCCAAGTTTACTGCTCAGATCCTAAGAAAGTTGAATTATACATACCTGACAAGCCATCCAAATTTTGTTCTCAACTTTAGCCATGACAATGACCTTTGGACCAGGAATTTTCTTTCGCCACACAGTAAATTGAGATGATTTTAAATCATATACACTCATGAAGCGGTCTTTCAGTACTTCGCTGCTCTTTGCACTTTCACTTATCCAGAGAGTCCAACGTCCCAGGGACTGTGGAACAGTATAAATTTACCGTACACATTAAACTTGAACACTTTAATGATAATGGACATCGTTGCATATTAAAGCAATCCTTATCAAATGATAAATAATTAAAAAATAACCTCAAGAATAGAAAAGAATGTAGGTGTGCACTAGACAGATTTTATACTATATCTTAAAACAATAAGATACTGATAAACATTTTTTCTTTCTTTATCTAAGAAATTGTATATGAAACAATTTATCAGATCGAAATCATCTGAGAAAAGAAAATAGTGTGCAAATTGATCTGCTTCTTTTAAATAATGCTTTAAGAATGGTAATTTTGTTGAATCAGCACCAATGTCATTAAGCTTTAATGGTCAATGTGATGACACTATTTGAGTCCTAAGAAAGTTTGTCCTTTCTGAGAGTCTATTGCCTGAAATGAAATTATTTGATCGAACAAGTAAAACCTCTGTCATTGATAAGGTTATGGAACAATATTCAAACAATGAAAAACCACAGATAAGGCAATGAAAGAAATAAATCAGAATGGATTTACACGGATGAGGCTAAGCAAGACAGGGAGGATTGGAGGAAATCTTTTTACGGTTTACACCCTGGAAAAAGTGAAATGCAATGATTAGTGGCTGTCTGATCTATTTAAACAGGCTATTTCTACCAAATTTAAAGCGTGTGTGGAGTTGATGTACTGGAAGTTTTTAGGTCACTGATGATATAGAAAAGAACTGTCGTAAGGCCTTGCCATCCGTTTACCCGAAGCATGCTTTTATCCGACATGCAATTAAGTGGATACTCTGTATTAACTTATACATACATTTACTCTTAAATTCCATACTTTGCAAGCATATATACAGGTGATGTGTAGGTCTGGCATTGTTGGTGGGGCGAGCCAAAGGGAATCATGGAGGATCATAAAGGTATTTTGTCGAAGGATCCTCACAACTTCCTTTGCTGATGGGCGATCTTCCATATAAAAGCTCCAGCATTTTGCCATCAGGTAGTCCAGAGGAATAAAATTGACATTCAGTGTCACTTTCTGTGAAAATTTGAATGGTAAAGAGATGAAATTAATATCATGAACTTCAATTTTATCATGTACCGGCAAGACCCATGGTCATTAACATTACATAGAAATAGACTAAAAAATATTGATTGTATGTATAAATGCCTTGGCATGCATTGTAATATCATCTGTCTGTCTATGCCTAAATATCCATCCATTTATCTTTCTGTCTTAAAGTATACTTGTCTCTTTATCAACCATTCTATAGCTGTGTTTGTATGATTAAGTAAGATTCCTGATGAGCTTTAACTCACTGACGACGTTTCACGCAACATTTGCGAGCACCAATCTTTCCATTTGAGGCACAGCCTGTGAGCAGTGGTATCGACTTTTTTTTATGCGAGTATAATGCTTGCAATTGGTGCTAGCTCCATCTCATACCATGTGTGCTCTGTTTCTCTCACGCTGTGCAAAGTTTCACCGGAATGGGCCGGCAACTTTTTAAATTACCGTGTCAGAAGTGAGGGCAATGTGTACTTTCGGTTCTGGGTGAGGCAATCTTACAAGCTTGGTCAGTACTTGTGCTGATACCATGGCAGCTTGTAGTCTGTGAATTTTGTATTAAGGCTACCTATCCAAACTCCTTGACAGTCTACAGTTGATTTGCCGGTGGTTATAATGCAGGGCTGTGCATAGCAGAAGTTTTTAATTGATATACGTTAAATAACCAACCTTGATATGTGATGGAGTGGTGTCAAACAGTATATTTCTCTGTGATGCCATGGGTTGGTTATTGCCAGCGGGTGGGGGAAGTCCAGTCAAAACTTCAAACATAACAAGTCCAAAAGAGTAGATGTCAATCTGAAAAATGCATAAACATGTACATGGTGACACCAAGTATTATTCCCGTTCTAATTCTAGTTCGTATGCACTACTGACATATGCAGGTAGATATTATTTAGACCAGTGTAATTACAAATGAAACTTCTTATCAATCATGATAAGAACATGTAAATACTGAAATTTATTTTCCAAAATTAAAAGTCATTATTGCTTAGAAAAATCCTGACATGCTAAATGTTGCTTCTTGTAGAACTAATTAAAATCTCTACATTGTATTTTTTTTCCAAATTAACAACATCCTCGAGTCTCCCCAGTCAGTCCCTTCTCCCAAACTACCTTACAAATTCAGTTCAAATTTCAGTATGACAGTCTTAATAGCTTCTGGTCTTGGCCCTCGATTTCAATAAAAACTTTATTTTTCATAAATCAGCATTTCACAAGTACACAACTGTAGTGGTCCTTATTTTAAGGGACAGCTGACAGCCAAAGCCTCATAAGACGTCCTCTTTTAATGAATGGGTATCCATTGTTGCTTATTCAAACCCTCCATGTACGTAATTGTGTAGACTTAAAACTTAGAAAGTATTATTTTCATTAGTTAATTGAATTCACAAATCTAGATTTGTGATTAAATCTAGATGTGTGATTAACAGATGAACTTATTCGCTATCCGACGTTTTCTTTACGTTGAGTAAATTCTTTAGTTTGTCTGGGTATTTGTATCATAGGCCTAGATCTATAACTTGCCACATTAACCAGCAATGGAGGCACGTTTTTGTAACATATTAAGGTGTGCTATTAAAGTAAATTGAAGATAAATGCAACAGTGAGACCAGTCAGACATGTTTTTTTATCAATTTTGATTTCGTATGCAATGTTAACAAAATTGAATCGGTCCACAGATGTGCTGCCCGCTTTTGTTCAGGTACCTTCAGCAGGAGAGAGAGAGTTACACCTCTCCTCCAAATAAAGCTAAAAATGACCTCATTGACATTCCTTTACCTCAACCATTTCTCACAACGCGCCCAACCAGAACCCAGGCTGAATACCCTACACCATACTCCCGCACTAATGTATTCAAACATAGTTTTTTCAACAGTGGTACATGCCTGTGGAAAAGATCCCATTCTCTACAAGAAAATTACCCTCCCTTTCTTTGTTTCAGAGTGAGGTCAACAAACTGACCCTAAGAGAGACATACTAAAACTGTAATTAAATTTAAGACACAGAAATTAACACTAGGCTTAGGCCAGATTCATAATCAACCGTTAGTGTTGCTGAATCTTAAATATAGAACTAGAACTAGGACTTACTAAAAAGTAAACAAAGAATGCTGCTAGACTGATCGAATAAGAGAAACATAGAAACACTGCAAGCATTATGAATAACTTTGCATTCTTCCTACTGATTTTTTGGTATTCATTTGGTCACACTCTACCTTAAATATTAAATCTGAAGCTGTTTTCTAGAACAAACCTGAAATTTGATATCCCTTTTCGATACATTGGTATGTTAGAAGAGACCCAACAGGAAAACCAAGACTGAACTTGACAATGCCGGCATTTCTCGGTAGGCCAGGATGTTTGCAAGATTCAACTGAAAGTAAATTTTAAAACCAGAGTTATGCATCAATAAACACCTAACATCATCCCTGTGTACTTTCTATGTGTCTAATTTGTTTACCTTTTTCACTGTAGATTTTAAAAATGCAGATTATTACTCACATTGTCACCCCCATGAAATTTCTTCATATTAAGATTAAATGATTTCTAGAGTTTTTGGTTTGCCTTATCCATGATTTCATGCCATATCCAATGATGGCTCTTTTTTTTTTATTACTTTGACAAGCTGTGAACTAAATTTATTAGATCAGGCATAAAGAAGTTAAGTTTGGAAATTATTTTATTTTAATAATATTTCAGGTAGAATAAGTTGCTAAAGAGGACTTTTTTAAAAACGTCATTGAAATTATTTTTCCGTTCGACACATTGAGTGGACAAATCTTTTAATTTCTTATGCTGTCTGCTTTGCTAGGTGTGAGTCTTCAGTATTTTGAATGTTAATGATCAAATACCTTCTACCCTCTAATGATTTGAAAAAAGTTTGGGCACTATGACAAATGATTTTGAGAACCAAATTATATCTACCATACTTAGGTAACATGAATCTTATTATATGGAAGCATAATTTAGAAAAATCAGTAGAGCTGAATAACACAAACAAAATGCCAGTGATTAGACATCTTCTATTTTGATATATCCCGATACCGGAGATCTGGCATCTGATATTAGCAATTGACCAATCTGTGATATGCTCACCGGAAGCTGTCTAGGCTTATATAAGTGTCACCAGTAATCTGCTAAGCCTCTTTCCCCACTAGCAGACGACTGACCAACTAGGCCTACTAGAGATCTAGAGTCATTACCGGACATGCTGCCTGACACGGACACTGACATAGGCAGATGCCAGCAGGGTCCATCAGCAACCCAAGGGCATCCCCAAACCAAAGGTACGTAGCTTATTATATTTCCTCATGATATCCATTTTAATTTGTCTTTAGGATTCAGTCAAGTAAAAGTGGGGTTTGCTGACATATTTTGATTGTAAGACACATTTCTTTGAAAAATTTTGTTCTTATTCAACAGAGTTTATATTTTATTTGATAGCAAAGAAAGTTTCTATAAAATAATTGTTCATAATATGTCATGTAAAACAGAACCTTCGATTGCATGCAAACTCACAGGTAAATTTTCAGAATTGCCATAAACTAAAACAAAATTACCAAAAAATCATGTTGAGAAAAACGGCTTTTCCATTTTTTTTCTTTTGCCTCATTCATCATGTACCTTCTTTAATTAAGGGAAATTTCTAAGAACACTTCAGGCACTTTTCTTGAATATAAGTTGTTGGCTGGTAAGAAGTGTTATTTTTATGACTTTTAATGACTATTGTCTTCATCAATAAAAATAATTCACTCCAGAAAGCCAGATGAGTAAATTGCAATTACAAATTATTATGAGGATGATGAGACTGTTTATAAAAGGCCTACTAAGATGCAATTTTTAATGCATCTTGTTTTCTCTAAAAATAATATTGTTATAGCTTATCTAAGGGTCACCAAAAAGAAGCAAACTACTTACCCTCACAAGATGGTTTTGGATGACTCCAACTGCCATTGGCTGTACACCAAACAAATGATTGGCCAACAAGGTAAAAGCCACATGCACACTGAAACACAGCAACTGTTTTGAAACCAGATTTTGTCATGGTAACATCTCCATGAGATGGTGGCGTGAGGTTTGGACATGATATAGCTGCAAATAAAAAGCCAAAGTTATTGTTTTCAGCATGATAAATATGTCACTAAATGGTGTGTATAACTTGCATTACACTCTCATTCATATTTTACAATCAATAAAGCTGAAGACCTGCCAAATACAAATGTTGTAAGACATTAACCAACAATTGAAAAAAAAATCAGCACATCTTAAATCTAGCATGCATGATAAGCCGAAACATAAATATATAAGAAAAACTCAATATTTTTCAGTATACAATAAGTTTAGCATTCATGATAAGTTACTGATTTAGCAAAATAACTTTTCCTTCTTAAAATATTTACCTTCGCAGAATGGTGCTTCTGTGCTCCAGTCAACAGGAAGCCTTTTTGCAGAATGCTCATAAGGTTTTGATATGCAAAGTAACGTGGAAAGTCCTTTTAATTGGAAACCTTCTTTACATGTGTAAATAGCAATGCCTCCTTCATTTAGGCTTGTGACATCAACATATCCATTCCATATTTTCAGTGGTTCATTGCATTTTGATTCTTTGAAAACAAAAAGGAAACAGAATAATTTGACAGAGGTATCCATGGATCCAATTTGAATTATGTAAACCAAATGTGAAAAAATTCATACAGGATGTCCCAATAAGTCTCCTTAAGTTTCAAACTTTCACTATACTGTTCAACAAAAGAAACATCACAAACACACAATATAAAATATTACCCAGTAAGTCAAAATGCCAATCCTCAACATCCATAGTTTTCAAACTGATGTAATCAATGGAACGAAAATTTGTATTGATTAAATCTCCCATTACTTCAAATCATTTAACTATTTACCTTCAGTGGCGTCCTGAAATCAGTATGACACATGACCACTAAAAGCGGGTTTTATGATGTTAATATGTTTTAGATCAACTTTTAGTTATATACTTATTTCAAAATGAAGCCTCTACTCACAATGGAAATATACAAGACAATTTTTGCTTTCATTTTAAAGAGAGAACCATATAAATAAAACAATTGTGTTAAATGATGTTGCTATTATTATTGTAAATAGAAAGTAAGGTTGACTAAGAAAAACATTATCTTACCTTTACACTTAGTAACTTGAGAAGACCATCCCTGACCAACCATACACACTATATTAGCATCCCCATCAGGAGAGCTCCCAGATGGGCAAACCACAATGGCCTTTGTACCGTCTAGAAAGGACCCTGAGTTTATTGGTCTTTGATTATATACTACTGATCCATTGCTCACAAGGAAGGGCTCACACACATCTGAGAACCAAGACAAACCAAATAACATCTTATGCACCGTAAATCTGTAAGCATATATCATGAGAGAAAAAAAAATTACCAGGTATGTTCAAAATTAAATACTGCCATATGATATAATGCAACATTCAAGGCAAAAGAAAATTAAGTAATTGGAGTAATGGAGTATTACATAACCTCAGTTTTCTGATTTTCTTTTGCCTATGTAGCTGTGTATTCCTTCTGTTGTGGTTTTGATTGAAAAGTTTTTTGTTGTTTTTTTTTTTTTG
>JAUEKT010296352.1:0-11201 GCA_031762655.1 Doris verrucosa | reverse complement strand
CCAGGGGATGATCTTGTATCATCTGTTCCGCTTAACGCTACCGAAACCGGGATAAGCTCTGGCTCTATGGGTCTGTCTAGGCCTAGGCCTAGAAGGAACTTTACTTACACCGACATGCCACCCAGATGGCCAAACAATGGCCGCTAGAGGTTTTATGTCTGATTTTTAATAAAAACTAGTAAATTTATTTGTAAAGCCCTTCCTTTTTATAACTTGAGAGCTTTTGCCTATTTGTATATAACATTAAAATATATATAAACATATTAAACATGTTAGATACGTACTATAAGAGAAAGGGATTTACAGCCTAATTTATATGTGTTGGCAAAATTTCTGTAAAGATACATCATAAGTAGGGGGAAAAAAAGACTGGAGACAGTGGGAAACTTAAGATGAAAAACAAACAAAGGATTATCAAGATATACATTAATTATAAATTAAAAGTATGATCTTAATAAATTACCAGCAGATTACTAATTAAAAGACACTAAATGAGTTTTGTAAAGAGTGGGACTATTCGTAATACGAAATATTTGAACAGAAGTATTCCTGTTTTATCGTGCTTATCTCCCTTTATTTCACCCTGAGATAATGAAAAGTGGTTGAAGAGGCAAATGTTAAAGGCACCAACACCTTTTTTTTTCATTCCAGAGTCCGGACGGAAAGTATGTGGCTTCTGGCGCTCTTGATGGTTTTGTCAACGTGTTTGACGTGGCCACTGAAAAACTTATTCACACACTAGAAGGTATGTGTGGGATCTCAAAATGGAGGGACCGATCTTTCCATGACCATTTATTCGTATTTGCGGCTTATTATTAGTGTGATGGTAGGTACGGACGCTAGATGGATCTGCTCCTTTCTTGTGTCTTTCTGTCAAATGTTTTTTCCGCCTTGTTTTTGTTGTTGTTTCTCCGCATTCACCCTGAGATGAACGCTTGTGATTAATGGGTAAATTTCAAACAAACCATCCACTAAACAAACTAATGCTAGTAGGCAGAAACCTAGTATTTTCTCGGATTAACCAGGTAATTATCCCAACCCCTTTTATCAGTGAATTGAGAATGAGCAAGGACTCAGATTCACTGTGTATTTGTCCCTTCAGTCCTTACATCAGAGATGCCAACTGTCCCTCTTTTGGAGGGACAGTCCCTCAGATTAACTCAAAAACAGCATTTGTCCCTCCTAAATATCAGTTGTCCCTCCATTTCTTTTTTTGAAAAATCCATGCACTTCAATCAAATTCTCCTGAAGAATTTACTCTTCATTGGTTAAGTTCTGTATTCTTGGACATATCTATTTGTTTTTACCATTTGCGAAAGCAGACTAAAGTTGTTGATGCAAGTTGGTACAATTTGTCCCTCCAAATCTCCACATTTGTCCCTCTTTTGGCTCATCTGTAGTTGGCATCTCTGCTTACATAACTGTACTCTTTTTAAACGGATGTGTACCTATAAATGGGAGGCACGGTGGCCGAGTGGTTAGGGCGTCGGACTGCTGACTGAGGGATACGGGGTTCGAATCTCATCCGCAACCATCTCGTATTTTCCTTGAGCAAGAAAATTTATTCCGGTTGCTTCACTTGACTCATGTGTAAATGAGTGTCAGCAAGGGCTGGGGAGTAAAGCCTGAAATAAACTATCATCCCATCCAGGGGATGATCTTATATCATCTGTTTCGCTTAACGCTACGGAAACCGGGATATGCTCCGGCTCTTTGGGTTTCTCAAGGCCTAGAAGGAACTTTATCTTACTATACCGATAAATACTGAATGGATTCATGATTAAAGGATGTCACGTGAGAGATAATGTTTCTTTGACTCTCATTTGGTATATCAATGATGGGTTATGCTGATGAATGTACCTTTCACATTGAAAATTGTCCAAATTTGAATACAACAAATAATGAGTAATATTAAGTTATTCAACGTTTCTGACCATTTTTTTACATGCCCGAAGAATATTTTTTTTTTAGATTCTATATTCTTCTTCGACCTCTCTATTGAAGCAAAGGCCGTTAACAAACAGTTTCAGATGCCTCTTTCCTGGGCTAGTGTCCTCTCTAGTGCCACCGACATTTTCCCCACCCTCTTTGTTTCTCTTTCCAGCTCCCTCCAAGTAGCCCTTGGCCGTCCCCTCTATCTTCTACTATGCGGATTCTATGTCTTCTACCATGTGGAATCAATGTCAGACCTCCTGGCTGTTGTGTTTTGGTTCTTCCTTAGCGTGTGTCCAATCCATCTCCATTTTTTTTGTTTTTAAGTTATTTTCTGCCAATGCTTGTCCGTCCAGTTCTCTGCCATAGATTTGCATGTGGGGTTTCTTTAGATGTGGGCAAGGTTGACGGGCTCGGCAGTTGTATCGTTTTAAAAGCGAATGAAAAGCCTTGTGAATGGTACCATCATGTTTCACTCAGTCTATGAGTCACATAGGTATGTCAATTTGAAAAGTGAAAACTTATTTATGAACATATTTATGAACGCTGTCCATGTAACGCTGTCACTCTGAGGTGACCATGGATGGTTCTTTGAATAGATTCCAAATAAACAAACAAGCAATACAATGAAACAAAAAGCAAAACAAAAACCCCACTTTATTCGTCGTCAAAGGGAAATTGATCTTGAGCTTTTTAACTGCAAACCTAGGGGCGCCATAGAACAATCCCCCAAGCGGGGAAAATCACAGTGTTTCCCCCTAAGGCATTCGAACTCGTTACCTCCCGCATGCAAGCCCTGTGTTTAACCACTTGACCACTGCAACTGACAGGACAACTGGGACTAATAATGCTGTCATAGAATTTTGAACGGTACATGATGTCTTGGAATACCACCAGGTTACTGTTACACTGAATTACATCCCTTTTTCCAATAACTATGGCTGGTAAATTGGAAAATGTTATTGTTGTAGTGAAGTAGTGAATATAAGAACTTTCAATGCGTGGTCATGATGAACTTAAATTAAAAAAACACATGGGTATTTGTCGGATGCTGGCAAGTCTTTGTCAAGTTTTACTTTCTATCAATTCTTTTCTTTCTCCTGCTGTTTCCTTTCATTTCTCCCTGAGATGATGGCAATTGTGAACAGGGTAAATTTAAAGTTAACCGAGTAACACCTCATGGATACAAGTTGTCTGGCAGGGGCTAGAATCTCTGGCTTTTTAAAGCTCTGATCGCAGTCCGTCCAGCTTACTGCGCTCCACATACACACACCTATACACACACACATACACACAAACACACACACACAGAGCACACATCGCAGTCAGTCCAGCTTATTGCACTCCACATACACACACCTATACACACACACATACACACAGCACAGGATTTCAGTGTTCAAACCATATTTTTAAGGATATAAGATGTCTGGCTGTGTATAAAATGGGGTTTTGATCCATTAGTAGTCATTGGAAGTGATTTGACATGTTGACTTCAGGCTTTTCATTTGGGTGGCTTGAAATTTCGGGCTTTTCCAATGTACTAGAAGTGAACTTTCACTTATGAAACAACTTTACAGAATAGTGAAAGCAAATAAGGATCAAACAGTCAAGAATACTTGAAGTACTTGACGTACTTGACTTACGTCCTTTGGTTCTTTTTTCGTAGCATAGGGCCTCTAGAGTAGATCTCCAGCGCACTCTGTTCTGGGCAATCCTGGTGATGGTTCCCCATGAAAGCCCTGCTGTCTTCATTTCGTTTTCACAAGATCTTTTTCCAGGTTGTTCTGGGATGTCCCACTCTCCTTCTCCCTTGGGGATTCCATTGGAGTGCCTGTCGGGTTATATTGTTGGGAGGCGTCCTGAGAGTGCGGCCTATCCATCTCCACTTCCGTCTGGCTATCTACTGTATTATGGGGTCTTGGCTTGTTTGCTGCCATAAGTCATGGTTACTGATGACGTCTGGCCATCTTATGTTTAATATTTGTCGAAGGCATCTATTAATAAAGGATTGAAGTTTGCCCGAGAGTGTCTTGGTGACTGTCCAGGTTTTTGATTTATACAATAGAACTGATTTTACGTTGCTATTAAATATTCTTAGTACTTGAAGTACAGGGTGCCAACAATTAAAAGTGATACACGAGATAATCTGTGATAATGTCGGCTTCACTCAACCGTTCTCAGGCTCTGTATCCCACTCATGCAATGACTGCTCAGTCTCATATTTGAATGTAACAAAGCATCACCCCCAGTTTGCATTTATCCATAAGTTCCCTTTGGGAGAAATGAATCAAAGAGGGCATAGAATAATGTAGTATATTAATCTTTTCCCATTTTGAGGAAGGTTTAGGTCGTGTAGTTAAGAGGAGATATAGCAAGTGTATTTTAAAGACCAATTGTGGTCTAAACACAGGGTCTTTAAAAGAAAAATCTGGACATATAGAACAATCACCGTCTGGAAATACGACCTACTACTGCCGTAAGCCAAAATTGAGAAATAATGACTTACAGCAGTACATGTAATATTTCTGGGTAGTGAAATGTACACTGAGTTGACAAAATGCCAGGTGTGTGTTCTCACTCCTGTTTGCCCTTCTTGCTCCCCAGGTCACGCCATGCCCATCCGCTCACTGTGCTTCTCACCCGACAGCCAGCTGCTCATCACCGCCTCTGACGACTGCCAGATCAAGATTTACGACGTGTGAGTTTTTCGAATACTAATGAAGATATTTCTGTGTTTTTCCAGGTCTTATTTAGAGACTTTAACGCTCCTTTTGCCTTTCCTATCCCTATCTTTATATCCTCTTGTGTACCAGTCTAGTCAATTATATGCCACTGTGATAGATAAAGGATTCAACTTCTCGTATTATACACATGGCTCGTACGGGTCTTGGAAAACTGGAAAAGTTTTGGAATTTGATTTTAGGACTTCCAGACATGGAAAAGTCTTGGAATTTGAGATTTTTGCGAAAGTCTTGGAAAAGTCTTGGAAAATTGAAGTCAAGGATTAAATGTGGTCCGATTAAAATGTGAAACTAAATAGGCTTTATTAAATGCATTTCTAAACCATTTTCAGCCATGTAACAGTCAATGATAGTTAAAAATTACATATTGACTGTGTTATAGGTCATAGAAAGGTGATTTACGTGGGTTATTTCACGTCATATTCTTTCGATTCATGTCCCGTACTGTCTTGGAAAAACAATTTTGGTCTTGGAAAAGTCTTGAAAAAATTTTCCCACCATGTATACAGCTCCTTGTTATCCATTAGTATGTATGCCTGCCATCTTTCTTGCCTTGACTTTAGGAGCCTTTGACATCCCTGGATGAATTCTCAGACCTAGATGGATCTTGTCGGCTTATCTAGTCCTGTGCTCTTGCTCTGCATTTGTTCGCATGTACATGAGTTAGAATTTAGGAATAATAGGAATGTTGGGATACAGAAGGGGAATTCTGATTGCAAAGTATTAGTAAGCATGGGGAAGACAATGCAAAACACCTGCTATTTGCAGCATGAGAATCTTCACGAGTATTATTAACCCTAGTCATGCTATCCATTCTGGTACGGTTGTGTGGTCACCTGGCGTAATATTGGCCTCTACCAAGACAATCATTTGATCGGCAAAGTAGCTTTCAGATGGCTCTACTGTGATTGGCTGACAAATCAAAGAGATAGTTTTAAACTTATGAAGAGCCAAAGAGAGGAATAAATAATGGAAATAAACACGTAATCTGGACAACCCCACCATGCCATTTAAACGCAACGCTCGCCAGTTGGCTTGTGCAGAGCCATGGCGGTTTAAACAGTTGTTCACATCACGCTTAGCCATGTAATGACGGTTGCAGCCGACAGACGCAGGACTTGGGTTAAGACGTAAGTGTATCTTTAGTCTTCAACCATTCCCTAATGCTTTGGTTCATCAAAGAACTCATCGTGCCTTCACCTGACCTTCCACCTATTTTCTCCCCCCACAGCCAACACGGAAACCTGGCCGGCACGCTGTCAGGGCACGGATCTTGGGTGCTGAGTGTCGACTTTTGCGCGGACAACTCCCACTTTGTGTCTGGGTAGGTTGCCTTGTGTCGCCTTAAGTTTATTGGGTGGTTGCTTTTTGTTTTGTTTTTTCGTTGTTGTTTAAAAAAAAAAAATCATTTCTTGCTGGGTTTCAAACCAGATAGGCTACCTCTCTTGGTCAACAGTATGACGTTAACCCCTCAGCCACCATGCCTTTATCCACCAAGATGAAATGGTGAAAAGGAAATCTGTTGTGAACCGCAATGAAAGTTGACCTCAAAGTCAATATTATTCATAGAAAAATAGAGTGAAATATTAGCTGAAATTATTTCCTATCACCGAAGAATGGTGTAGGTGAATGAATGTATAAAGGATTGAATCAGTCTGTAATTGGTATTTACATTGTAAGTATGACACTTTTCTTATAGTCCTTTGTTTTCGAATTAGTGCCTTTAGACATTCTCATGGAACTATAGATGTGGACAGATTATACCCAAGATAGTTTTAGGCTACAGTTTATTTCGATAAACCAACGGAAACTTCTTGCCTTCGGCCTATCCTACTGTTCACCTTGGGTCTTTCATTTTCTTTATAAATAATTATCATTTTTAAATCTTAACTTGATCTAGTTCGAGATTTTTAACTACCAGATCTAGAAATATCAATAGGTTTGAATATAAATCTTGATCTCAGATGTTAATCCTGATTTAGGAGGCTAGGCAGAGATTAAGAAAATATCTAGGCCTACTAATAAGTACTAATCTAGATATCTATGTTAACGCAGTGTAAAACTACCAACTGTTGCTGAAAATACAAAAAATCTGCACAAGGCCTATGATACAAAAAAAGGAACCAGATAAGCAGAATTATAAAAAGGCCTATGCAAAAGAAAACAAAACAAAACAAGGAAGCCTGGCTCACTTATACTTTGAAATAGGCCATTTTGTCACTGCAATGGCCATTTTCTCACTGCAATGGCCATGTGGTCAAAATTAAACTGAAAGTAGTGAAAAATTGAATGAATGTCCGGCAGTTGAGTTAGCTGTGCTTCAAATGGTTTTCATTGTTTAAAAAAAGAACGAGTGTTAGATGAACATTTCTCTGCTGCCCCCCTCCCTAATTCTAAAAGAATGAAAGAAGGGAATTTCTACCGACCAGACTAAGCCAAGTAGAGTTACTCCCTTGTTCTGTCATAACACCGAAGAGCCTGCAGCACATGTGGACTATATGCTTTGGTGACGTTTCCGTTGAAAATAGTGTAAGTGCTTGCACTAGGGAACATCAATGGCTCTAAGCATGTGAAAGCCATTAAGTCTGTGTAGGTAACACATGTTTCGATGTCACTGAAGCGTCACTAAAATGAATTAACTTTTCCCCTGAAATAAATAAACTTTTGTTTACGCAATGTTGTGGAGAAGGGAAAGACTAGGAAAATAGTTGAATTAGGGGCAGGGCTAAGAATCTAAACCATAAGTGTGTCTCTTTTGAAGTGTTGTGTACTACCATAGCTTGCATGACATGAATCTTATTACATTTTATACTATTATCAAATCTTTGTCTAGGCAAACAAGGTAATGTTTTTTCCCCCAGTCTATTGGCATGACTGTCTAGCTTAAACTTTTGGACATTCCAGTGATTTCTTTATTTCACCCTGTCCCAAAACCCGAGAGAAGCCGGGATGCCCAGCTTGTAGATTTACACGTATCTTTTTTTCTTCATATCTGTCTGTCAGTGTTTACACTATAAAATAGGTGAATATGAACAGCAAAATCAGTAGACACGATAATTTTTAATACAAAATATCACTTGATAACTTTAACTACTTGATACATCAGTGGTATGTGCACAGACAGCCGGTTGTTTCTTTATCAGATAAATCGAGAAACGTTTCCAAAAGGATAATTTAAGACTAGTGAGACAGTTTTATGATTCCACAAAGGCCAACTGCCTTGAATTTGAATACTGTTGATTCACAGATCCTCAGACAAGACAGTGAAGATCTGGAATGCTGGAACGAGGCAGTGCGTCCACACGTTTTACGACCACACAGATCAGGTATGTACATAATCTTATACAATGAAGCTTGACTAGCACAAAGACTCTATGAAAAGAACACTACACGAGTCCATCCGAAAGAAAACTCAGACACAGGGAGGAATCTAATTGAAAGCACACAAAATAATTGCAATGTATGGGATACAGAAGGGGGAATTATGTTGGAAAAGTAAGCATGAGCAATACAAGACAAATCAGAACGTGGTTTCTTATGGTTTGTTTTTGACTATTAAAAACAAAATTGTAAGCCTGCCACCTGCTGTCATTTTATCGGTATCATTCTTACTGATTTAAAAATGAAAATTGGCCCAGATCAAGTGGTCTCTGGCTAACACCTCTTTACCTAACTTCCCATTTATTCAAAGAAACAGGATTTTTCATGGGTTAGTTCCCCTGCCTTCTGCTTAACACCCCTATTTTTTCAAATTCCCGAGGGGTAGGATTTTGTTTTTACAGGAAACTGGGGAAAGGGGAGGGTTAAGGTTTTATCGATGACAAAGTGGTAGGGAAAGTCAACATTGCAATGCAAAATGTTGAATTTCAGCAGGGGACATCTGGACTTGGCTGTATAGGTCTGTATTCTAGGTCTACATCTCTGATGTCCTTCATGTAAATGTTGAATAAGTTTACCTTTTTTACAGCCCTCTTATCAAATTCTGCCGTTTGAATGAAAAACTTAGTTTATGCATTGCTGGTCAAAATGACATATTCGGAAACACTTACAGATGTGCCAGCTGTCCCTCTTTTGGAGGGATAGTTCCTCAAATTAACTTAAAAACAACATTTGTCCCTCATAAATATCAGTTGATTTGAAAACTTCATGCAGTTCGATCAAATTCTCCTGAATAATTTACTCTTTATTTACTCAGTTCTATGTTTGTTAGACATAACTATCTGTTTTGACTATTTGCGGTAGTGGACAAAAGTTGTATCTGCAAGTTTAGTACAAGATGTCCCTCTCTTTCTGCACCTGTCCCTCCAAATCTCCACGCTTGTCAGTCTTTTCACTCTTCTGTAGCTGGCATCTCTGCTTATAAACCAGAAAATTAGGTATCTTTCTATATTGGTTTGCTATCTTTATTGCAATATTTGATGATTCTGTCTATGCAACTAAACACATATATTAGGGAGGCTATTTTTTATGACGTATGAATTCCATTTTGTCTTTATCCTGGAAGATGTTTTTTTACAACATACTAGGTTTTTCATTCAGACAGAATTTTAGTTGATATTTGCTAAAGGATGCCGATTTTTGTCTTGAATACAGTTCATCAGATACTACGACCTTGTGCTTATAGCCATGGCCCTTGAAATTCCTGTTTTTTTGCCTTATTATCATTAGTAATGAAATCACAGATAAAGCCACATGAAATTTGACGATTTCGCTATTTCATTCCAATATTCTTCTCTAGGGCTTCATACCAGTAGTCTGCTAAGACCATTCTCTGCCTATTACTAAGTACTCAATTACACCTGAGTGGGGTGGAAACATTGAAGTTATTTTCTTGCTCAAAGAAAATACATGATGGTTGTGGATGAGGCTCGAACCCTGTACCTCTCGGTCAGCAATCCGATTCTCTTACTACTCAGCCATCATGCCTCCCTCCGCAGTAAGTTACAGCGACTAAAATTTGCTGGTCCCGGTGGTGTCCCTTTAATCACATCGCATAACACTGTATGGATTTTTCCCTATGTTGCACTGATTTTGGAGTGTGGTTGGATGGCAGTTCTAAAATCAAGGCACCATGGAGTGATGGATGTATGCATTGCGACAGTTTTATCTAAGGTGTATTCCCTCTATGTTTGGGTCTTCCGTCGAATTCCCTTAGAAACCAACACATCTCATGCTGGATCTGAAAAATGACAGTTGACTTGACAACTGTGTACTCCTCATGTTTCAGGTGTGGGGAGTGAAGTACAATCCTTCAGGATCCAAAATTGTTTCCGTATCAGAGGACCACAGCATCAACGTCTACGATTGCCCTCTCTGAAGTTCGCATGGATTAGTGTATGACATTTTAACCTGTACATATTTTATAGTTATGGATTTCATGTAGATACAACATCTGACATGTTTAATAAAATACAAGGTTTTATATTACGAATACTTTGTAGATTTCTCTTTTGTGTTATTTCTAGTGTAATATGAATGAGGAATTGGGTCGTTTCACGACTTCTTAAATCATTCCCTATCTTGAACGTAGCAAGGCCACAGGTCTGAATGGCCTGAAACAACAACGAAGAGATTTTCCAGGCTCGGCTCGGCTAGTGGCTTGAGCTCAGCTTGTAATGTTTGATGTGTTCAAAGCCCTAGACTGTCAGTATACTGTGGTGACGTACCAATCTGGGGGAACTGTGTAATTGATTTGGTGTGGTACTGTGGTGACATAACCTTTTAAATTGAAAAAAAAACAAACCCAACCAAACCCAAAGAACAATAAACGAAACCTTTAGCCACCCTTCGTTTTCGAGGTAAATGAATGACAGACAAAGTAATTAAATCAGCCCGTAAGGACAAAGACAAGAAAGATGTATAGGAATAGACAGAAAAAAATCTTGACACAAATGGGGCTCGAACCCGTGACCTCTGTGTCAGCACCTCTGCCTGGCCACTAAGGAGAAGCGCTCTACCGTCTGAGCTAGTTACGCTCCTTCTCTTTCTAGTGCTGGGGGATAGCTTGAGTTTCATCAGAGGTGGCGTCTCACCAGGAAAGAGCTACTCCCCAGATCGGCACTTTGTTTCAGGTTCATACAGTGGAAACCATTTATAACACAGGGATCCAGCCATAGGGCATAATAGGGATATTTCAAATCCCAGTTTTTTTCTTCTCTTTATCTTTGTTTAATAAAATTGGTAATAACAGGGTCCCAAACGGATCATATCATATGGCTTATCACGGGGATCCCATTATAGTGAAAGAAAGCAAAAGATAACAAAAAATCTGTGTTTTTTTCCCACCAGTTAAGAGAAGCCATGGACCAACGCCAACAGGTGATGGCGTGTTCAGTCCATGTGTAGCTGTGTGAATTATATTATTAGTAGCAACTGCGTGGAGGCAGTGAAGTTGTTTCATTCTTTTCAACTCTGCAAGTGGCAGTGGGTAAAAATGGCAGCAACAGCATCAATTCACAATCCAAGTAACCCAAGCGAATACGGCTAGAGAAAATGGATCAGTGGTCAAGATTAGCCTTTTTCCCC
>JAUEKT010296241.1:0-11202 GCA_031762655.1 Doris verrucosa | reverse complement strand
AGAAGAAGAAGAAGAAGAAGAAGAAGAAGAAGAAGAAGAAGAAGAAGAAGAAGAAGAAGAAGAAGAAGAAGAAAACTTCGACTACCCATTCGTTTTATAAGGAAAATAGTGAGCAACCTGAAATAGCCTTAGTTAGATCTACTTGGATTTACGGTTCAGATAATAAAAACAAGGTGAAACCTGATCGTTCAGAGGGGAGTAAAGCCCAACCATAGTGAAAGGGAAACTACACTCTCAGCCTCCTAACGCGCAAATTCGTAGGGGGCGCTAGCATCGCCAAAAGACAGTTTTTTGAACGAAGTGAAGGGTCTTCCTATTCTAAAGTCTTTGACCTAGGTGTTTAAATAGCAGTGTCTGTGTCCACACAAACTTGTTTTCGTCTAATGAATGCATGTCTTGCACTCTGTGCCCCAAGTTGCCATTGTCCAGTGCATTAAAAGCCGTACTAAAGCACAGTGAGCATGGTTACAGTGAGGGTATCATGTGCACATTTTTTTTTCTCATCTGGTGATCATAGCAAATGCTGGCCATCTGCTTTCTATACACTCTTTACAGCTAAACAGCATCATCCTCTCACTTTTTTTTAGGTCTTGTGAACACTTTTGCCAACAACTATTTTCTATGTTGAAGAATTATGTAAGTCTTGACAAATCATCAGAAAGATAATTGCAAACTTAGTTCTCTAGCCTGTTATGAAAAAGACCAATCAGACTGAGGGTTTTGTAACAGTGCCAGTGTTTCTCTGAAGGACCCAGTTTTGCAGATGCAACATGCAGGTAATTTAATCTAAGAGAAATTTCTCTTGAGGCTTTTTTTTTCTTTCTATCCAAGCAACATCAGGCTCCTTTTTAAAATATTTTATTAGTTCGAAATTCATCCTGTTAAATCTTCTTTGGCCATCTCAGGGTGAATTTGAAGAAACACCAGGATCAAAAGAGGTTGTATACATGTAATCCTACTGGCAGTTCTCAGCAAATATCTACATGTATTTTATATGCAAAATATGCCTTGTTTTCAGATGTCACTTCAGTATTTTAATTCATACATGACGGGCAAATATAAGGAAAGTAATAGTCAGACTGGTCTAAAGACCTTTATATTTCAAAGGAATGTCATGTTTTATGTATGTAGAATTGATTTAAACTTTTGCAATATAAAGTTCCTGAAAAAAAAACGTGTATGAAGGGTGAAGACATTTGTTCCATACAAAGACAAGTGCAAACATTTTCAATATATCGGTAACAGTTTTTTGACATATTATTCAAAATCGAGCCATGCATTGACAAATTTATTGATTTAAGAATATGTGCCCATTGTTATGATGAAAAATTATGTCATGTACATTTAAACAAATGTTAAAACCAGTTGTGTGGGTCTTTACAAAATATACATGAACCTCTTTGGGTCTTCCCACAGAGTAATGAACCTAAAGTGTACATTCTGTGGGTTTCCCCATAATCCATGTCATTAGTCCCAAAATATGAAAAGCAATGTCCTCAACCTTCTGTGTCATTAGTTTTCTCGTTTTGAAAAGGCAGAAGTTACCTTAGATCATGATACTCTTTATAAAAACAGAAGTGATCATCCCGTGAGACATTTTAGTTTGCCACATGCAGGCATGCAAAGTGATTTCACCATGGCTCTTATTTTGAGTTATGAAGACATAAATGTTAACTACTCATAAAAATGTAGGTTATTGTTCTATTCCCTGCAAAAAAATACAATTAATCAATGACTATGATTTATGAGATTTGAAGACGAAAATCTTAAGATGTCATATTTCATACTTTCTATATCTAACAACATCTCACACATGTTTCAATTCTTAATTTATAAAATAAAAAAGAAGATTTAAAATGATCTCTTATGATGATCTTCCTCCGTGTCACAAAACAATAGCCAGTGATGTGAAAATCACAACATGTAGATCAAAAACAGACATTTAAGCAAAAAATAAAATAGGCCTATGAACAATAATAACCGAGAAAAAAAAAATCAATAATGATAAAGATTTCAGCTGCAAAAGAGATACACACAAAAGTTATTCCATTTTTTCAATCTTTTTTGTTTGTTTTTGTTTTATTATTCTGTTTTCTCTACACAACTTTTTACTCTTCGTTTCACAATATGCCTATTTTTTCACAGAAATGCATAATACTTAATACATTATGTTAAGTTTCTGCAGATTTGTTGCCAAATTTTTCTGGGTAGCTTGAGCCAGCAATTAGTTATTTGTACAATGTCTTGTTAAATGCAAAGTATAGGAGAGCTTGAGTACAGGATGAATAATTCAAGAGGTGTCCAGATAAGAAATGTCAACTCTTTTGTTTCAGTGGCAAACATTATTAATTAGAGTACTTGGTGCTAACATGATTTATATATTTGCTTGTGATGAATAAGGAGAGAAAATTCCTGAAAAGGGGAAGAAGGTAAAAGCAAATCTGAATGCAAGAATATGAATACATTGTCTAAAAGCCATGGATGCAAAATTCAAGGTTGGCACAGAGAAGCCATACAGTTCCGCGATGAGAAAAATGCATTCCCCGGTTCAATAAAAGCATAATATTCTTAAGGCTGTTGCTCTTTCAAGAACTTAAAATTGAGCTTCCGAACTGATAAATTGGTAAGAGTACAACGGTAAATCATGCATGTTTACTCTCTGTCTGTCTGTCTGTCTGTCTGTCTGTCTGCCTGTCTGTCTGTCTTTGTCTCTTTCTTGATAATTTTAGAGTTGTTCACAAATAAAGTTGCCTTAATTACCTCAGACCTGCCTAACAGTCATAAACAGATACTAAAATTCATAATGCTGAAACAGCAAAGCAGTTATTTCCATGTATCAGAAGTATTCAAATAATGTTCTTGAAAAAGCTCCTTACACAAATACTCAAAGAATTAAAAAAGTTGTTCATCTGTAAAATTGAGCAGACTCCTCATTAATAATTTCATCCCTGGGTTTCATGGTATTGTGGTAGAGTCTCAACATACCAATGATTATTCATTACCCTTGATAATTTACCATGTTAATTCCTTTTACCTAGGTCAGGATAGGTATAGCTTTGGCTGGAAAAGTATTTTTTGCGATAGACTAGTATTGTCTTTCAGAAAAGGATGGATTAAAATTTGTCACCATCCCCTTCATGCTGTAGCTACTGTGGTGAGCGTCAGGCCTATGAGCAAAATGCTTTAAAAGGATTTCGTTTGAAGAACTTTCCCATCATCTGTTCTCTAAAATGTCATATAAAACCAGAAATGAATGATGCAAAAAAAAATAATAAAGGGAGAAAAAGTGAAATGGAGGCACATGAGATAGCAGTCAAAACAACATCTTTCAAAAACAAGACTCACTTCTTTTAAATGAAGCATTGGTAAAAACAAAATAAAGAAAAAAAGAAGACTAACAAGATGAGGGAAAGAAGAGAATGCTTGAAAATAAAACAAATAAGAAGAAAGAAAAGGAAGACAAATCATGAAGGCTCTCAAATCTGATACAATCCAAGAAAAACAATCTCTATTTGACAAACAGAAAATGAAGCAGCTCTATTTGACAAACAGAAAATGAAGCAAACATAAAAATAACCAGCCTTCTCTTTAAAATGCATTTCCAAAGAAATGAAAATACAATATACAAAAAAACAGTCCAACAAAATGAGAAGGGAGAAATCATTAAATAGCATCAGTATCACTAAAGATTCAGATTCCAGGAACAACATAATATTATGGTTGAAACACATCTCATAAAACCATAGTCAATTAAAAAATAAATGAAAAACATTGTAAAAGAAATAGAAAAATCTTTAACAAAAACCATCAAAGCAAACCTGTAAATATAAAAACCAGCAAATAAAGAATACCAAATCAATGACCAGAAAAAATATAATTAAAAAAACCCAACAACCCTTTAACAGACCCAACTGAGGATAGAAGCAAAATGGCTAATTGCACGATGCCAAAACAGGAAATTTTAGTACAAGCAAACTCTATATTAACTGCATCAGCAGATAGCAAAATTGTTGAAATGAAAGCCGGAATTTCTTAATGATGATCAAGCAATATAAATGTGACTTGCAAAATCCTTTTTACAACGAGCTTTGATGCAAATTATGAGGAGCAATTTAGATAATATCATGACCATTGTCCTTTATTTTGAATAAAAGGAAATGGTTGATACTACGATGCTTTTAATGTCTCAGCTGTGACCAACAAAGGTGAGAATGCAAAATGCGCATGGTTGATTACTCATGTTTGCATGTTCCAGACAAGAAGAGACCATGGAGTGAGTGAGTTGTTGAATTATCAATTTAGAATTTCTTTGACCATGCAAAAAAAATAAAATATAAGGTGTACAATAGATAAAAGTATATATTTGAAACAGCCTGGTGAGGGGGGAAAAAAACTCACCACGACGTGGATTTTGATAGGTTTCATCAGTCACCACATCACCATCTTTTACTGCAATGATATTTTATGGGAGATGGGATATTTTGTGTCATCTTAAAGGATTTGGTAAAGCTCATTTCTTTCTTCTTCCATACTCTTTGTTTTTTTTATTTACAGTTCATCATTCTCTTGTCTCACAACCAGTCTTACTTTCAGCCCATTCCTGGACATGCCTGGATCAATTAGTTGATCGAAAACACACAATAAAGCCCCCAAAAGTTTTAGGATAAGAAGGGGAAATAATTTCAAGGAGGGCACAAAGCGTTTTGACCACACACGCACTTCTCCATCACATCTATCAGGTTTGGTTTGTTTGTTCTCAGCCTATGACTGAAGCACATGCAACTGAATCTAAGTTTAAAAATTGTTCAATTTAGTGATAAAGGGGCTAGAAAAAAGAAATGAAATGCAAGTTATCTTTTTTTTTATTTTCTTTGGAACGGGGGAAATCAGACATGACATCAAATGACAGCAGCAGATACATAACCATTTGATTGACAGATAAAATCAAATTCGTAACAAATTCCTAAAGGTCTTAAAATTGGCAATGCAATAAGAGAAGCATCGTCTATAATCTGAAAAAGAATGCGTACAAAGTTGCATGAAAAACATTGTGTTCGAAATAACTGAACATGGAATGAGTGACAGAACACATACCAGATTTTGAAATTAGGAATTATAACACACTAATTATAATACTTTAAAGAATATCACTACATTCATAGTAATCTTTGTATAAGCACTTGATTAATGGTTGAAAGAGAAACTGAATTACAAACAGCAACACAAATAACTTTCACAAATAAAAAGAAAGGAAAGAAGGGAAAAGTGGACAAAACCAAAACAAACACAATGAAAAACAGAAAAATTGTCAACAAAATTATAATATTACCCATATAGTCTAGATATGAAGAAGACAGAGCAAAAGACCCTGGGTGAAATGAAATGAGATCAAATGAACACGAAGGGGAAAAAAATGAAAAGAGGAAAATCGGTGGTATGCTGTGACAGTGTGGAAACAAAATTTCCATTCCCAGAGAGAAGTCGTTCAAAGATTTATAGTGGCAGACAATGGGTAAAGTGCCCTTAAATGGACTGAACAGTGACTGGTAGAGATCGTGCCCTGAAAATGTGAACCACTGATGACGAACCACTCATGCATTGAAAAGACCTGAGGAAAAAAACGCTTGCAATATAATGAAAAATGTGTTTTTCGTTCATATGTTTATTCTGTGTGGCAATCAAAAGAGATATTCCACACTGTGAAAAATGCTGCAGACTGCTGTTCTTACCAATAAGCTTGCGTTCATTCTCGGGATGGGTGACTTTTTAAAATGAATAATATGGTCGTGGTGGTGCGTATGGGGGTGTCATATTTAGACCTACTGGAATATTATGATGATGATCTCACGATAATGTCACTCATGTACAAAAGCATCATGCTCAGTTCAACCTTAAGCATCAATATTATAATATTATGCTGTCATTATGGTTGGTAATTGGATCTACTACTAGAAGCGTCAGACAGGATATATAAACCTTTCCAAAACATTTTTATTTTAAATACAGGAAAGAAAAATAAAATTGGTTCTTTAAAAAACAAAATTACAAACGCAGACACACAAATAAATGAATAACATAAAAAAACAATGATAAAAAAGAAACCTGTTTGATGAAGTCTCACTTTATAGATAAATAAGTACTCAAGCGGATTTTTAAAACCTAACGAGTGACACAGAACCTCTTTACGATGCACCCTACAAAAAAATGAAAAATTCTACTTCATACAAATATCAAAAGGAACCTAAACTAAGATTAAACAACCCATCTCACAAACGTTATTTTCCAAATAACCCAAATATGCAGTCAGCTAAAATAGCAGCAATAAAATGTGTGTGCCAAATACTATGAAGGAACACCTCAAAACATTTTATTTTTGTGATTTTTTAATGTTGGAGAATGACCATGGCAGCAAAGTGCTCAACCCACAAAATGCTGTTAAACTGTTGCTTAGAAAGCGGTCAGGAAGCTGAAAACTGACTCAAGATGATTTATAATAGCGTATCTTGACATCAATATCTCAATATTAAAACTAATGCCTTGTTAATTTGCGTTTCCAGTGATTGACTTCAAGTCTCTATAAAAGTAAGCCAGGCAAGTTGATGCATATTTTCATTCTTCATCAGTCTTCCAATGGTGTGACATATGATTTCATGCACGTTTTCAGTTTTATAACTTAGATCCAGTCAATCTATGTGATGTTCCGAAGCGACATCACATTCTAAAAAATGCAAGTTACATGAGCTCATGTAATCAACCTGGAATGCCATTCAAATGTTACATGGGCAGTGTACTTTGGAAGGTAAGATCGTAAAGCCAGGTGCATTCTAAATATTATGCAAGAATGTGAAAAAAGCAAATTGATATTCTTTCAAACTGGTACTAATGAAAATGCCTTGAGTGTTACCCTTTCTTCCTTGATCTGAACCTGTACACAAATCAAAACGTTACAGGGGGTTAAAGCCATCAAAGACAGCCAAATGCACAGAGTGGGTGTATTTGTATCTTTTCTTTTTTAACTCTCAGAATACTGCATTAAGTGGGGGAAAGAACTAATAACGTAAAGATTTTAATACAAACGACTGACAAGGTTCCTTGCATCTGCATGAGACCAACATGCGTCCAGATTTAGCAGTGGAGATGCTCAATAATTCTTTTCATTGTGAAATAAGAATACAAAATTCAAAAGAGAATTTTTTTATGCAGTTAATAAATGCTCTGAATAATCACAGTTCTTGTTTTCAATAGTAAATATATTGAAAATAATATGTGGGGGACAATGATGCTCTGTAATATACAAATCATAATGATTGGTGTGAACGGTTATGAAAAAATTCATACGGTACTTTTGTGTGATAAAAATATCCAAAGAAAAATCAAACAATGCTCAAAGCGATGCCAGAACCAATCAAAATCAAATGTTCACCTTTCATAAGAGCGATACCTTCCTTCTATGTCTGTGAATTTTCTATCAGTATTTTGTCATATATCTTGTTATAAACACATGCTGCTCAGCATGTGAGAGACAACCACAGTTAAGGTCATTATTCTATTTCACATTTCATAACTAGATTACTTTAGGATAATTTAGGGTGTTATCTCTAAATGCTGTTCATGGAATATAGTGCACAGAGAATTCTACAACATTTTTTCTGATATGCAATTTATGCAAATTGAAAAATTATTGTATTTGATCTCTGTATTTGTAAACAATTTAGCTCGCAATCTGGAGATTTGATGGCTTGCTTTCTTCCCTTTCATTAAATCTTGATTTTGTCGAGTAAAAATAGAATTTAAAAATAAAAATGAATACATAAACTTAATGCAAACAAAAACAAAACCTTTATCTTAAAAATCTCAATCACTTGAATAATGAATTCCAAACTGGGATGTATTTATGCCATATTGAACACCTGATGGAAAAATCTGTCAGCTAGTCCATTTCGAACAAAACACATTTATTTCTTAAACTTTTTCATCTCAAAGCCTGACTCATTAAAAACGGACGAGACAAAATGTCATATGACAAGATAAATAACCAGGAAGCGTAAAGATGAATCGGAATAAAGCCATTGATTGATTGCCGACGAGGATCAAATCAGGCAAAGCTCTTTAATCTGGAAATACTTTAATTTTGCTATCAAATCGAGTGTGTACATACAAAAAATGCAAACTAATATCGTGGTCAAGTGGAAAGAAGTATCACTGTGACAGCTATCACTACTCTATAATGAAGTGTATGCCTTTGTGAATTATTTTTTTTGTTAGTTGTTTTTTTAAAATTCAAGCTAATGCTCCGAGTCTAAGCATGAACAGTAAACAAAGCCTAGCACCACCCACTAATCGAAGACGGCTTGTTATAATGCAGCAAATAAATTGTCTTTGAGATTGTCTTCCATTACAACAAGCCGCCTTTATTAATTCAGTTTGACTGGTCGGCCCGGCTTTGCTTACTGTGTCCGCTTAGCTCCGAGTATCAATCGAAGGCAACAGTGTGTGTGTTTGAATGGAGCATCATCATGGAGAACAGGCGGGCGCAAAGGATAACAAACAGCTGCTCTACTAAGGTTGCAATGTGAGATCCAACCAACCAACCAACCATGACACACGCCACTACAGATTAAAAAGTAGGCACCCCGACACTTGCATCTCCCCGACACTTACTCATGGGGATGCCGACAAACTCCGGGTCTCCCCGCTTGGCCTTCTTCTTCAGGCAGAAGTCCTTGTCCGCCAGGTAGGCTACGAGGATGAGCAAGGGGAAGAAGATGAAGGTCAGCACCGCCTCCCATATCTCCACGATCTCGGGACTGATGGCCAGCAGAACCAGAGCCAGCCACACGTAAGCGAAGACGCAAGTGAACGCAGTCACTCCAAACACCTACAATGGAGGAGAAAGGGAATTAAAACAATTACAATTATTGTAATACATGTACATGAATTTTGTTCTATTTTCACGCCTAAAAAACTTTTAACTCGTATCGTATTAAAATGCTCAAAACTCAAATTAAATTCAGGACACAGAATTTAACACTACTTAGGCCAGATTCAATGTATTGAAATTGTAATTCTTGCAAATCATGACACTTTTGCCAAAGTCATTTTTTGGCGGTTTTTAGTTATTGGTACTGTGATAATCAGCAGAAATCTGTTTCTTTTCCCATCTTGAATTGGCTATGATTTATTCTGTATTTTCAGAAAAATCGCTGTTTTTTATGTTTTACCTAAGTCATGTGATGAGTTGGGCAACACACTTCTAACCATGTTTTCTCAAAACATTAAAAAATGACTTAAGCAAGAGTGTTATGACCGTGACGAAATGTCGCCTTGTTAATGTTATCAGATGGAAGCAAAACAATGTTTCCTTTACAAAAAATAAAAGTATTTCTTACATTATCTTATCTTATCTTAATCAACCGTTAGTAATGCTGAATCTTAAATATAATAAAACTAGAATTAAAAAGGGCTATCATATTATAATTTATATGCGTTCAACATGTTTAAAAGTAATTATCAAATCTTTATACTCAATACTGTCTGACTGATAGGGCTTTAAAATCTTTAAAATATGGTCAAGTTGCGTCATGACAGATGCTTATGATGCAACCACAGGCAAAAAGTGTGGAAAAAATCTGAAAATGACGGCAAAGTTGCCGAATCCGTGACAGTGCCAAATTGACGTCAGACCTTAAAGCACGTTCCGGAGTACTATTGATAAGCCCCTGATATTTTCTCTTTACAGGGTTGCTACAGCCGGAGTACTATTGATAAGCCCCTGATATTTTCTCTTTGCAGGATTGCTACAGCAATTTCACTTCGAAATTCAAGGAGTTTTCACTGAGTTTTCAAGGTGTTTTCCTTTTTACAATTCAAGGACCAATGAATTATAGAGCTATGTTAATCGTTCACCCTCACCATGATCTCACCGCTTGTCGACTTTGGTTGCGTTTTTTTTTTATTTACACATTTTCACAAAATTCAAGGAGTCAAGGAGATTTCTCCTAAACTGAAAATTCAGGGAGATTTCAAAGAGATTTTTAATGGTAATACAGATGCATCAAAATCAAGCAATCTTTGAAATTAAGGAGGCCGTGGTAGCCCCATGTTTACTTTGACACAAGCGATCCTCCCAATCTCTCTGTGGGGGATGGACGAGATGCAGACGGCTATTCTGATCTAAATGACAGATGCCACAGGCAAAAAGCGTGAAAAAACCTTTAAAGTATGGCAAAGTTGCCGAATTCTTCGCGACAACGCTGAATTCATATTAGCTGACTCTTGTCAAACACACTTTCGGGAGTACCATTGATAAGCCCCTGATTCTTTTTGTTGTTGTTGTTGTCGTTGTTGTTGTTGTTGTTGTGTTTTCGGGTATTTTTGTTGTTGTTTTTTTTTTATTACCTCGATACTAGCGTCAAAAATCAAAGACACTTTTGGGAGCACCACTGACAAGCCCCTGATTCTCCTTTTGTTGTAGTTTTCGTGTTTTGCTGTTGTTCTCGTTTGTTCTTTTTCGTTTTTGCTTTTTGTTTACGGATACTGACACTACTGACCCTCCGAAGCTCCCCTTCAGGGATAAACGAGATGCAGATGGCTATTCTGATCTAAATGACAGATGCTTGTAACGCAACCACAAGCAAAAAGCGTGAACAAATCTTTAAAGTATGGCAAAGTTGACGCTACCAATTCATGTTAGTTGACTCTTGTCAAACACACTTTCGATTGATAAAGCCCCTGATTCTTTTTGTTGTTGTTGTTCGTGTTGTGTTTTGGGTCGGGTTTTTTTTTGTTTTGGTTTTTTTCTTCTTTTGGTTACCTTGACTGACACTAGCGACCCTCCGAATCTCCCTGTCGGGTATGGACGAGATGCAGAATTTACGTTAGTTGACTCTTGTCAATCACACTTTGATAAAGCCCCTGATTCTTTTTGTTGTTGTTGTTGTTGTTGTTGTTGTTGTTGTTGTTGTCTTTGTTGTTGTTGTTGTTGTTGTTATTGTTGTAGTGTTTTGAGTTTTTGTTTTTGTTTTTTGTTTTGTTTTGGTTTTTGTTGTTGTTATTGGTTACCTTGACACTAGCGACCCTCCGAATCTCCCCGTCGGGTATGGACGAGTTGCAGACGGCATTTCTGTGATGCACTTTTGGGAAGTACCATTGGTAAGCCCCAGATTCTTTTCGTAGTTGTTGTGTGTGTGTGTGTGGGGGGGG
>JAUEKT010296131.1:0-11204 GCA_031762655.1 Doris verrucosa | reverse complement strand
CAGAGAGACAGACATAGAGAGACAGAGAGACAGAGACAGAGAGAGACAGAGAGAGACAGAGAGACAGAGACAGAGAGAGACAGAGAGAGACAGAGAGAGACAGAGAGACAGAGAGAGAGAGACAGAGAGAGAGCGAGACCACTCGACAATATGAAGAAGTGGGCCTGCTGGTAGTGTAGAAATTGATGCAAATCACCAATTGTTTCTTTTGGTCTACCTGGTCAGTGATCTCTCTATCACTGAACGTTTCATTCTTCTGCTTGAGGTAAGGTGATTGAAGAAGTCATTAGGGGCATTTAAAGTAAGGAAAGGAGGTGATGTTGAAGGGAGTAGAATAAGAAAATTGCAGGACCTTCGTATTATTGTGACATCCATTTGATCATTGTCAGGTGTGTATAGGGCCACGTGTATAATACAATGAAGGAATTTCACAATTGATTGTGTTAAGTGGTATGCAGTCTTTGCCTTTTTTTTCATCTTGTATTAAATGATTGAACTCGTCTTGAATTTCAGTTTCGACTAGATTCAAGGTTCCCATCTATGATTTGTAGTCCGTTTGCTAGAGTGCTCTACAAAAAATGGATGTTTTGAAATCAATCGGGCATCCAGAGGAGGTGATGGCTTTGCTGCGTTTCAAATTTGGAGGATGCAAAGTTGTCATGTCAAAATGTGATTTGGTAAGTAATTGGAAGAAATTATGTCATGAGTTCGTGTTTTTTAAAAAAAAACAACCTAATCAAACCTTTAAAGACATTTTTTTTTCACGCAATGTGAATCACCAATTGTAGTTTTATCGTTACTCCCTTCACTCTTTCATTTCTTTCTCATTATTCAGGATAGTATGTGCCCAACGTTAAGATTCTGCTATGACATGTTGAATAGGACAAGCCGAAGCTTTGCAGCTGTTATTCTAGCACTGGACGGAGAACTGAGGTATGATGATTGTTTTCCTTGGATATTCTTCCTAGGCCTTGACAGACTCAAAGTGCCAGAGCTTATCCTGGTTTTTGTAGCGTTAAGCGGAATAGATAATTCAGAGGAGCGGATGCTAGTCTGTCGCAGGTTTCACTACTCAGCCCTTGCTGGTACTCATTTACATACACCTGATCAAGTGAAGCAATTTGAGTAAATTTAATTTTCTTCCTCAAAGAACATACACGATGGTCACGGATGGGATTCAAACTCCATACCTCCCGGTCAGCAGTCTGATACCCTAAGCACTCGGCCACCATGCTTCCATTGGATGGGTGGACTTCAAATTTTATTAATTTTTACATTTTGTGGCATAACATTTATCTTAAACTTTACACTTTAAACTCTTAAAAATTTGTTCTATTAATTGGTCTCTTTAAGGTATGTTATTTAGCTCTCCTTTTAAATAATATTGCTTTAAAAGATAAATTTTCTGCCTTAAACAGATATTCAAGTTTTCTGAAGTTCTTTCTCTTTTGCCATCTTCTGTGCTATCTTAACGTGTCAGATATTTTAATAAATGTGTTATATATTGTGGATGATGCTGTTGTGTAGTGCTAGGGAGTTGATCTAGCATCCCTGTTGCTCCATGCGTATAAGAAGAATCTGTTCAGCTTTGGCTGGGAAAGTGTTTAAGAATACTTACTTCAATAGAGTAGCATCTTATTAGGAAAGTAATGGATGAAATCTGTTCTTTATTTGCTTCATACTACAGAACCTTGTCTTGTGATCAAAGTGGTTCAATATGTACTGTTATATTGTATATTTTATGACAACACTACTTACAGATGTTTAATCAGGGTAAGCAATGGATACATTTTTGTCTGGAGGAAGAAGAAATGTAATCTTTTTTTATAGCTGTTAACATTTTTTATCTATTCTTTATGTGGGTTTATTTGTGATTGATGTTGTGAATTTTATTTACATTATACAGAAATGCCATTTGTGTCTATTACCTGGTCCTGCGAGCTCTTGATACTATTGAAGATGACATGACGATTCCTAATGAAGAGAAAATTCCTGTGTTGAAGTCTTTTTACAAATATCTCGAAGAACCAGATTGGCAATACCTGAACTCCAAAGAAAAAGACAGGATTGTTTTGGAAAAATTTCCATGTGTAAGAATATTGCTCATGAACGTTTACTTTCATTTTTATCTGTACAGGAATAAAAATTCTGTAATGTGTTTCTGTAATTTTTGTCATAATTTATCTATAAACTGCACTATCAGTATTAGCTAGGAAAGCTCATTTTAAAAATGTTTTAAAGGGAGAATCTAAGGATGAAAATAGCAGAAAACAACTTGAAGCTATATTCCAGGAAAAGCAACGGATACATGTACAACTGAGGGAAAGAAAATGAAAATTTGAGAAATCTGAAGTGTCTTATCAGTATCCAAAATCAGCAAGCCTTAGCGCCAGTCTCTCTGCCCATTGACATTCAGAGGTGGGTTGAAGTGAGCCTTATCATTGAAATAAGGGTGTCTTTTATACAATGTACTTTGGTTCTCTGATTGCCTCGGAATTAAGCAATGAGATCCACGATTGGTCTCGGCCACCTAAGGCTTGTGCTAGCATAGAAGGATGCCGTTCCATGGACTTCTCTCTAAGCTCAAAGGACCCAGGTCCCTTTGGAAAGATCAAAAAAAGGAATGTGAATTGAATTATGAAGGAAGAGAGAGACCATTCGGATTGAAAAAGAAAAAAAAAGGACAGATTCGAGTTAGGTATGGAGGAAACGATCATTCATGGAATTTTCAATGTATTTTAGTTTGATAGCAACTTTTACTTACTGTCGATGCCTTTTGAGTGTTTTGTTTTTACAGTTGTAATTAAAAAAAAGTGGTCATACATTAAGACAAAAATTAATGAATATAATGAAAATAATGATAACTTACAAAATAGCAATAAGGGTAGAAGGTATTACAATTCCATCTCTTATTACAATTTATGATAGCAATGATTAGGTTAATTTATAATACTTATCAACATTTTACTTTCTTTGCTATCAATATAGGGGATTTTCATAATGTGTGTGAGAAAATAAGAACAATAAAAAATCTAAAATTAGTTCTAGTAAAAAGAGCAAATCCCAAGTATCAAGGACTGCGAGATCAAATTTAAATGATCTTGTTCCTTTTCATGATTAGAGTCTGAATCTTCCATATTATCTTATTTGAACTTTGCTATGTAGTGTCTAACTGCAAGTGAAGGCTTTGTATTGGAGTGACATTTTATCCAACAAAGGATTAGTTAAAGCCATCTCAATTTATGTTTTATGCTCTTGACCACTTGTTTGATTTCCCTTGTTTCAGCTGCTTTCCCATTTGAATACATGACCTTTATTTTTTGTCAAAATAGATATCCAAAGAATATCGTGAATTGGATAAACTGTATAGAGATATTATCTCAGAGTCATGTGCCAAAATGGGAGAGGGAATGACAGTGTTTCTGGAGAAGAAAGTGGATACTTTGGATGAGTGGGATGAGGTGAGTTGCTGACTGAATAAGGTTTTAACTCTAAAGACTCTAGTTGTTCAATCTTGTTTTGTGATTTCATCCACTCACTCAAGTATGAAGTCACAGTAACATATTGATGGCGCATTGGACCACAGACCAAGAAATACAGTAAACATAACTTGTGTTGGTTGACAGACGTTTTTCCTATGCAAGAAATTGTACCATTGTTGCTTCTCTTGAATCTGGTGAAAGTGGTTAAAGTTTTGAATGGAAAGTGTTTCACCATGGACTAGCATTGACCCCCTGGTGCTCAAAAAGTGAAATATAAACTATTTTATCACTTTTTATGCTACAGAAATAAGACACGGTCTGGATATATGAATCAACAGATTTGACAGACTTTTTTTCATCTCAAGATTTTGTATGTGCAATCACTTCATATTCATATTTTACGATTGAAATCAAAGCTCACCAACATGCTGTAATAATAATGACGATTTATATTATATTGCATATATAAGACATTTTCAATAATAGGTTAAAACAATGTAACAACTTGATATACATACTTGCCATTGTAATTTTTGCCCTCCCACACAGAAACGAATTCTATAAAGTTATTAAAATGAGTGTTTCATATAACTACTGAATAATATCTAAAACAAATTGATGGCAAAAGAAGTAGCTTTTGTTTGGGGACATTTACAGTGGCAGTCTGTCTAAAATCACAATGAATTTTCCTCTAAACCTGTTCTCATTCAACAGTATTGCCATTATGTTGCTGGACTTGTTGGCATTGGTTTAGCAAAGCTGTTTTCTGCATCCGGTTTGGAGGATGACATTGTTGGTGAAGATACAAAGCTTGCCAATCGTGTAGGCTTGTTTTTGCAAAAAACTAATATCATCCGAGACTATCTGGAGGATTGGAATGACAAAAGAATTTTCTGGCCTAAAACGGTTTGTCCCTGTTTATTTTTTTTTGTTGCCTTTTCCATGAGTTCTGTTGTCTTTTTTTGGTAGTAGGTTTCCCCCCACTCCCACTTTACAAAAGCTGATTACAACTGGTATATCCTTAAGTACATGTACTTATCTTGTCAACTTTGAACATTTGAAGAAAGTTATGCTTAAAAGGCCGAAACACTGCTTTAGCAAAATTCTTAAGCACCGATATATTGAATGCCAAAGCTATTATGATTTGTGTAGATTTTTATGAATCTGTGTTTTATTGGTTACATTGTGATAACTATGCATATCATAAATCAAAAGCTGACTCTAAGTTGATTGAATTTGTAGCAACTTATTTCCTTTTCATTAGAAATTGAAATGATTTCAATAGCTTTAAGAGGAGGCTCTTGCTCTTGTTTACATACATTTTTCATGTCTTCAATATTGAATACATTCATCAAAACTGTATTGCTCATATACCCCCCCTCCCCCCTTACCCCACTCTCAATTATCAGGTGTGGAGTCGTTATGCGAAAGACATAGGTGATTTTGCAGACCCAGAGAACAAGGAAAAGGCATTACAATGTCTCAACGATCTGATTACAAATGCTCTGGAACTTCTTCCATCTTCAGTCCTCTTCATGAGTCGGTTACATAATGAAAGTGTCTTCAATTTTGTTGCCATCCCGCAGGTGTGCCTTATTCTTTTGCTTGTCCATTTTTTATGAATTATAATGATGTTTATTTAAGTTTGTCCATAATCACAGAGAAAGGCGTCTGTTATGGAGCTTACGTTTAGTTTTAACTTGCTTTCTCCCTGGAAAATTGGGGCGATCAAAGTGTGGCAGTCAGCTATGAGCAGAAAAAAGTTGTGGTAACAAGCTTCACAAAAGTAATTATTATAAGTGGGTTTGATACAAGTTATGTTGATGAAAAAAGCCCAAATATGTCCCAAATCAGTGTCTACTAGTAGACCTCTATAAGGACACAGCCTTTTTGAATAGGTTCAACAGGAAGCAGCAGTTTAATTCTTACTACAGAGAGAGGTATAAGTGTTGTGGAGGTGATCCACTGTTATTATTGTTATATTATTGTTTGGATATAAACACATTTCTACAAGTGGGTTTTAAAAAGCTTTGTAGTAAATCTTAATTTGACTTGTCTTTTCTATTGTCAGATCATGGCCATTGCTACCCTAGAGCGTTGCTACAACAACCCCAAAGTCTTCAGAGGCGTGGTGAAAATCCGTAAAGGGGAGGCAGTTCGCATGATGATGTCTTGTTCTTCTATTGAAAAAGTCAAAGCCATAATAAGGCATTTTACTTTGGAGGTAAATTTTTCTTCCTTAAAGTATTATAAGAAAAAGAAAAACTAGGAACATAGAAAGCAAATATAGAGAAAAAAGAAAAATGTGGAAGATTATGAGGATGAAATATGCAAATTCAGCAGAATATTGGCATGGGTGATTTTAATAACTGTTTATGAATTTGATGGTAAATTATTTCAAGAGTCTCAAAATTTTTTTTTATGAAATCACGGTACTCAATCTTGGCGTTCAAGTAAGGTATACCGGTATATTTTCATCTTTTAATGTAGTTTATAACATGTTATAAACCTGTAAAATTCATTTTTTGTACATAAAAGAAAGAAAGTACTAAAATAACTGCTATTTGACTTTTTGTAGTCTTGCTGTGGACATTTTCAAATAACGTGGCTTCAATTGTTAATTCCATCCTTAAATCGAATGTCCCTTCACTTTTCAGATCCAACAAAGAATTCCAGTGAATGACCCCAGTGCTGACCAAACACATGAGAACTGCAAGAAAATTCTGGAGGTTACAAAATCATCAGCTGAATATTCAACGTCAAACATCTATCCACCCCTTTACGTTAGTATGGGCCTTATGGTATCAGCGATTGCATATACGTATTGGTCACAATTAGGCCAGTGGTATGATAATCTGATGCAATGATGTGAGGACAATATCTCGATGTTTCATTAACATTTTCCTGAGAGGAGATAATGTCAAGTAGACAAAATAATTAAATTTTGTCTGTTATAGGTCACTCTGAGATGGATTTTATCTACCCTGTGTGTTCATGGTTTTACATACTTACACAACAAATCCTGCAAGTCTTAATTAAGCAGTTTTAATTATCTTGATTCTTACTTAATTCTTCCCAAAATCAGACAACATTAAACTTTTTTATTATCGATTTTGGTATGTTGCTACCTTTTGTTAGGTTCTTCACTTTTGACATACGGTACCTTTATTTAATACTTAAACTATCAACCACTTATTTTTTATCCTCCACTTTCATTACATATGTTGCTGACAGGATCATGGTATGTAAAGAGGAAAAGCTTTTTTATGGAGTGAAAAATATGAAATTTCCACTGACAAACCTGTTCGTTTAAGGCTGTGAATATTCTGTTGATGACAGATTCTCTCCACAATTTCCTGTTGTGTGTTATCCAATTTCAAATGTTTGTGTTTTGCTTTTGTTTCCTTAAATGAGGCAGTAGAGTGTATTGTAAAGCCAGGTCAGTATTTCGATCTGAAAAGATCATTTGTTGTGAGCCATAATTGCGTACTGATATCATCAGCATTCCATTTTATTTTGTGTGGCTGACTGTTTATCATATACTTAATTATTATTACATATTCTTTAATATACTAGTTTCATGTCCCCTTTTACTCCACTTCTTAATGCCGTGTTAAAAACAGTCCCTTGCACCTTGAAATCCATCAACTTAATATTTTAAAAGCGAAAATTTACACACCTTCTTTACTTTTTGTATGAGTCATACTTAATGTGGCTTAAATCATTTCTTTTCATCACACTTCATGCTAAGACATTATTAATATGACGATGTTCTACATTATCAAATTCAAAATTCGTTGCAGTGCCAATCTCTATGTTGTATTGATCACTGAGTCATACAATGGGCTTGGGTTGAAAATGTCTTAGATTCTGGAGATGGAATCATGGATTGAAGACCACAAATACAATATGAAATTTCTCTTTGCATCATTGAATTTCATTTCTATCACTGTCAAGTGGAAAGAAACTCAATGGGAACTAAAGACGGAAAGTCTCCAGAAAGAGAGAACTCCGGTTAAGCAAATATTATGGGCCGTACTTAGGTTATGATTCCTGAACCGTTGACCGATGATAGTCCTGTATGAATGCTGCTCTTAGTTGCTTTGCCACTTTGCATCCACGCATGGTGGAACATTTTACTGTATATGAAGCGAACTCTCATTTCAACTTGATAGAATCCAGTTGGAGTTGTTTTTTTTGTGTCTGTCAGCTGCTCGATCACTCTGGTACACTTGTTTACACTTTCAAGACATTGCGCACAATGATTTTCTATTCTTTGTAGATCTATCCATGAATTGTTGTTTTTTCCTCACAAATTTCCTGAAAATTCCCATCTTATCTATTTAGTTTCTGAGAAAATACTCTCTACTCTCTCTGAGTGAGTAAGTGTGCGTATACTTTCTTTTTGTTGTCTTGTTTATGAATCTCATTTTCAAATCGTGACCTTGTTCTATACTTTGTTATCCATCTATTTTAGTGTACTTCTCGTATGATAACTAGAAATGCCATAGATTAGAAAGGAAGAAAATTCCTAATGACATTAAGTAAATTTTTTAAATTTCGTTGTTTTTTTCTGTTCTAATGTATCAATGCATTTTAAATAGTAAAATATTAAACAACAGAGTCACAAAATCAAATGGACTTTATTTTGGTTACATATTTTTAACCACAAATTTTTAAAATCAAGCCGTTACAAATTGAACAAATTTTTATCTCACTTTCTGTGGATTTTTAGGACATTTGTTAATGACAACTTTGCATCATTTACTTACATTCTCTCCAGTTTAAACGGGAAATTAGGTGGGGGTTTTTTGTTCTGGTTTCTTGTATGTCAATGAATTATTGATAGTGATACCCTTTTTGCGTCATATTTATCTTAACTTGAGTTCTACCATGAATTTCGCTCAATTATTTCTTAATGAAAAAAAAGCCCCAATACATAAGATATCTTTTTCATTTTATTGGAAAAAAGCAGAAATATAATGCATGTCTCATCTTATTCCTTACGTTTTTAGAAACTTTCAGAAATGTTTGAAAGCCTTTGGTGCCGATTATTTTTTTGATATTTGAATGCTGTAGATATAAATAAATTCAAAAGAATAGTTTAACTTTTAAAGAGAACCTTTTGCCCACAAATTATTCAATCCATACCGTGGTTTATTCATGGCATCCAGTATTGTAGAAGTTCATCATCATCATTGCAGTACCATAGTGGTAGTAGTAACATCATTATCATTGCACTTGTTTTTTCCACTCTATTATCTAGATCTGTTTATTAAATAAAAAACTAGGTATTGTGAGGCAATTACGTTTCATTGCCTCAAGAATATAACGGGGAATCTCTTTTGTATTTTTATAAATGTACTGCTAACCCTGATATATTTTGTGACATTTTTAAAAATGTCAAATGTTGTCGAAGCTTTCCATTAATTTCATATAACATAATATATAATACAATGCTTTGAATTTGTTGGAGGATGTCATGCAAAGGTTATAGCTTTCAAATTTCTGCTGATTTCAGGTAGGTATGGCTGAGTTTATTTGCTTTGTTCCTGAAGAAAAGAAAAAAATCCTTCTTGGCAAAAATGATGGTCAAGAAATGAATGATTTTATTTAAATTGGGATTAAAAGTATTTTGTTTCCAAAATATACATAACTTTGATTTTATGAATGTTTGAAATAGTGGAGGATAAATGGACTCAATAGAAGTTAAAAAGCCATAGTAAAATAAATTTGCATTGATTATCATCTCTCTTAGCTTCTAATTTTATTCCTTGGTTGTTACCCAGTGACCAAAAGTCTTCTTTGTCATACTTTCTCTATTTGTGCTCATCTTGCAAAATTGAAGACTGATTATGTCCTGAAGAAAAAACAGCATAAAACAACTGATCATCTATCATGATACCATAGGTTCATGAAATTATTGCCACTTTTAGTGTTGCTCATCACTGAAAAAAAATCGTTGAGCTTTTTGTCTTTTTATTTTTCCTTAAGAGATTCATTATATTAACGCTTTGTCTGATATTACATCTCTAAATAAAGATACATGGCATGTTTATATATTAAATTGGTTTATTTTAAGAATTGTTTTCATTATGCGTGATGTATGCATGCACACACAGTTTTCAGTCAATGTCCAGCCATGCATTTGCGGCTGTTGAGGTGTATATAGATTTGGAAGATGTATTTTATAACCTTTAGGGTGAAACTGATAACATGCAATCTTTTCTAACTATTATCAAATCTCTAAATGACATGATATATACTTTGTAGAAGACTAAGTTTTCATTTCTTATAATTAAGGTGAAAGAAAAAGTAATCTATTCAAAGATATTTTTGAGGCTCACTTTCTATACTTCAAGATTGATTAATTAATTTGATTTATGATGTTGGTTTGTTTTTTCAACCAGTTATTCTTAAGTTTCCACAATGAAATTTTATCACACCTAGTCACTATACAGATAATCAAAATTCGCCTGTGATCTGCATCCATGAATACAATAAAAACAAGTCACCTTGTATAATATCCCATATTATGCTTTTCTCAAATTTCTCATGTACAGACAAATCTCCATTTCTCTTTTTATTGTGTTAAGTTTTCAATAAATTATGTATAACGGTAGTAATAATTATCATAGAAAAAGTACAGAATTTCTATTGTTATCTGTGCCAAACTATATGGCTTAAAGGAAACCAAATGTATATTGATGGAGTTGCATTTTAAATAACCACAGCTTAGTCCCATTTTTGTTTGAAAATTGTGGTCCTTCTAAGCTGGCTATCAATTTCACATTAATTTGTCAATGAAGGCTAGACTGAAATACTCTAGTTCTAGTCTCTTTACTCTTCACAAGAATTATATATCATTTCGATGTGGAAGCAAGATATGGAGACGATGTTATAAAAATATACATGTATTGCTATTTGATGATGTCGGGCAAACTGTTCTTGTATTTGAGATGGTAATGAGCATTTTTTTGTCAAAATTAGTCACACAAATTTATTTAGAGCATTTTGACAGCCTTCTACTATATTTTGCTCGATTCAATCAAAGCTGATTATATTCAACCATTAATTTTGAAGTGAAGCCTGCCCTCTATTAGGATCACAGTCTTTGGGATAAACCCATCTCTATTTAAAGAAGTCCCATTTTTATTGAGTGAATGAAACTTTAAGTATTTTACTTTGAGTTACAGAGGATTACTAATGTTAACTTAACCATACATATAAAATGATTTTTTTTGAAGAGGTGTCAGATTTTGCTGTATGCTTTTGCAGGATTTTTTGTTTTTGTTTTTTGGTAATGAGGAATGAAATTGTGAAATGCATAAATGAAATTAAAATACTTACATGACATATCAAAAATGATGCATTGTACTTTCCCATAAAATGAAGAGCCTACATTCTAAAAACATTTTATTAATAACTCAGGGATATAAATGTGCGTTTATTTATTATTCAAATGTTTAAGCAGACTTCATTTTATAGTCATATTTAAACATAATATCATTTGGCATTCTTTGCTGCATTTGTAATGATACTTATGAGGTTCGGACTTGCTGCCTGAGCTTGAATTAATTTTATTCAAGGAATTTTTCATTTTTTATTTTAGTAGTTTAAAAAATCATAGAAAGGAGGAGAGAGAAAGAGAGAGAGAGAGGGAGACAGAAAGACAGACAGACAGACAGACAGACAGACAGACAGACAGACAGACAGGGACCG